>JAPWTK010000862.1:0-138122 GCA_029963805.1 Aromia moschata
GATGAATATAGAAAACCTTGATAATACTAAAAAAAAAAATATGGAGCTGGAATTAAGTTTAATGTCCAACAAAAACTTAAAGTATCCGGCAAAGAATATACGTCTCGCAAAGAGAAGACTGTTCCAGCAAAAAGCAACCAGAACACGAGGTATGTTTAATCTTAGGCCCAGAAAGTATTTTCCTAATTTGAAATCTTTGATTCTAGATGGTATGCAAATGATGGTTGCAAAAAGATTAAAGGTGAAGAAAAAAAGAAACTTTTTGATAATTTCTACTTTTTGGATCTAAACGCACAAGGCTCATTTTGTATGTCCCATATTCGTTTAGGAAATATTAAAAGAAGACGTAATGGTCAATATACTGACCTACGGGAGAGCAGAAGGCAGGGTTCTGTATATTACACTTTGCCTGATGGATCAGGAAGTATTGTAAACGTTTGTAAGAAAACCTTTGAATGAATGTATGAATGTGTTATCACTGGGGAAAAACAGATGGAAGTTCTATTAACAAAGAAGAGACGAGAGCCATTACTCTCGTGAAAAAAGCTCAAAATTGTACCTTAGCCCAAACCTCAATATACATCGTCTTGCAAAAGCTTTTAATAAACTGCAACCTCATAATCAAGTGCTATATAAATACTACTGCAGAGTTTTCAAAAAATAATTTTCAAATTTGAGTTTTCGTAGACCCAGAACGGGTACTTGTAAAACATGCGACAGACATGCATGTGTGATAAAAATGGACAAACGTGCATCGTCTTCTGTAAACTTAGAGTTAGGCAACTTTCTGTTTACAATTTTAGTGTGCATATTGCTGATACAAATGACGCCTTCATGTGTGTTTGAAATGAGACCGAAGCTTCCAGGAGATATAATGAATTTATGTCTTGCTTACTACAGGTTTTAAATTCCAACGTCACAGAAAAAGAAAAAACTGAACATATGGTGTGACAACTGGACCGGGCAGAATAAGAATCGGGTGACAATCTTTTTAATGATGTTTTTAACATCTATTGGTCTATTCAGAAAAATTACTATGAAATTTCTCAGCTACTCACCAATCGATTGTCATTTCGCACAAATTGAAAGAAGAAGAAGACTTAAAAAAATGCTTCGTGCCTGAGGACATAGAAAAACTCATATAGACATAGATACCAGATCAACACAGCCAAATAAAGTTGTAAAAATGGAACCCAGACACTTTTTTAAGCTTGCAACAAGCTACGGAATTCTTAATATCTACTACTAAGCTTTCAATATCGACGTTGTCACAGATACGAGTTACGAACGATAACCGGATAATATAATAAACAGGATACGTGTTTATTATATTAAGAAATCGCACAGCGACATCGAAAGTTGGCAAAAGATGAAAGTTCTTAGGAAAAATATTTCTGAAGACCAAATAAAAAACGTCCAGATAGTTGGACAGGAATCAAACACCAGAGCTTAATGCAGCTAAAAAGCAAAATTTGCGTGCTATGATCCCATATCTTAATTTACCAGAGCACCAGGAGTTCTACAGAAAACTTACAGCATAGTTGCCGGCACTTACCTACCATGAAAAAGCTAGCGGTACTTAGCCCTTTCCTATTTTTTTCATTTTCTTTCGTTTGTATTAAAAAACATTTTTTATTTTTGTCTGTGTTTTTTTTTAATATGTATATCTTAAAAGTTTGCAAATAAACAGTTTTGTCAAATTACAAACATTTTTATTCATAAATGGTTAAACTAATTGTTTTTTTTTACTCTCCCTGAAAATTTAGCTTTTTGGCACTTTATTGAAGTCTACTCTCCATTTGCTATACATATCTGATTTTTTATAAGTTGTTACCTCGGACGCGTCCTGATGAGTCAGCATGTGTCTGGTTAAATGGTATTTGTGTTTCGCTTTATAGGAACATATACTGCAGTCATAAGTTGTTACTTCGGAGGCATCCTTATGAATCAACATGTGTGACCTCAAATGGCCTTTCCGTTTCGCCTTGTAGGAACAAAGTGCGCACTGATAAGTCATCACTTCAGAAGCATCCTGATGAGTCAGCATGTGTCTGGTTAAATGGTATTTGCGTTTCGCCTTGTAGGAACAAAAACTGCAGTCGTAAATTCTTACGCTGGAAGCGTCCTGTTGAACAAGCATATGCCTTTTAAGGGGACCTTCTTCCCCTTCTACGTTTTTCTACGCGCTGAATCAAATTCTGAGGTCAAGATGCATTTACAAGTTTCGGTTTTTCCCCTAGGAACAAAAATCACTATGAAAAACACTAAATCAGAAGCCATGTCATATACTTGACGAACTTGTGATTGTAATGTTACCGTGTCGATCTAAAAACAACCCTAGAGCGTAGCAAATGATGAATAAGTAGGACTATGACCCTCCCTTGACTCCCTATGACCTTGAAATGAGGTTAAGCAATTTCACAGCTATGGAATTTGGAGCTATGGAGATTCCAGGCTATAAGGTTGAGACATATTGGTCCATATTCATGCCTTTTCGTTAGGTTGCTGCATGCTAAATTTCATAGGTCCTAGATACAGAGTTTTTGAGATTAACATTAACGTAAAAATTATGGAATTTCAGAGCGATGGGATTTCGGGTCTATGGGTTTGACAGTCGTGATCGGATCATATTCATGCCTTTTCAGCACTTTGTTGTGTCCCAGATTTCGCATGACCTACTTATAAGGTTTTTGAGGTTAAGTATTCGGAGGTTACAAGGTTATGGGATTACGAGGATTTGGAATTCCACGGATATGAAATTCTTCAATCAAACGAAATCATATTCATGCTTCTCCATCATTTGCTGCGCTCTAGCAGTTGCAGAACACAGATATAGGGTTTTTTTGGGGTTAAGATTTTTGAGGTTATGTGTTTTGAGCATATGTGTCATAGGGTTGAAGGTTTTTGAGGCTTAGGTTGTTGTTAGATTGTCTCAGTAACATTACAATCACGAGCTCGTCAAGTACCTATATGATATGGTTTCTGATTTAATGTTTTTCATAGTGATTTTTGTTCCTAGGGGAAAACTGTAGGGTCGCAAATGCATCAAGACCTAAGAATTGGATTCAGCGCGTCGAAAAATGTAGAAGAAGAATGGTGATGGAAATACTTATATATTTAAATCTAGAGCCCGGTTGAGCCGAAAAGCGAGAGATGTCAACATTATGTCAAGAGACTTGTAAGAGTTGTAAGAGTGTGCTTGTGTTGTATTAAAAAAGTAAAAGAGTTAAGTTACATTGTCGTTATTTACAACATCAACACAACAAAGAAAAATAAGGAACCTGAAAAATATAAAAAGGCTTCAAAAACATAAAGTAGACCGACCGGGTCTGTACTTCCGCGCATTGAAAAAATTTGGTGGTCCTATGTAATTTGTAAAGACCGGATGTTGTTCGTACATCTCAGGTTCGTACTCAGGTCCGTCGATGGAAAATCTTAATATTTCTGGTGTTCTCCTAAACTGTTATTGACTTTTTTAATTGCGCTTTACAATGTTACTCCGGCCAGCGCCTCAAATAGGTATTGCATCTTATTTGTGGCCGGCGTTGACAAATTGCATCCTGTTGATTCATGTTTATTGCAGCGGCGCGTGTCAAGGTTACCACTGACTGCGGTCATTCTCGCGAATTCTCACGTGTTACATTTATTTAGTATCCAGGTAACTCTCGAACATTACGCGTCTCAGATTTTTACCGCGAATGATATTGCGTTATTAGCGATTTATTTCTTGTTGATTTGTCTTTTTCGGATCGTGAATATGTCTCGTCGGCCTCCTAATCGATCTACGGTGGAGAAGTGGATAAAAGATTATCCAGATTTAGAATTTGACGGGACAGAATTAAAGTGTAAAATGTGTACAAGCGTCATATCGTGGAATGTTAAAACACGTATTGTGGAACATATGCGCTCGCAGAATCACAAAGCTCGTGTGACTAATAGTAAGACAAACCGTGAACGGCAAAAACAATTTAACGGCGACTTGCTAAAAGTGATGGTGGGGTGTAATATTCCTTTGCATAAACTAGAGAATGCAGAGTTTAGACAATTTTTGCAAAACTGCGTTAATGGAAAGTACGATAATGTTACTGTACCTGCAGAATCCACATTGAGAAAAAACTACGTGCCGACAATGTACGAGGACGTGAAAGCAAAAATTATTTCTGAGATAAAAGATAAATATATCTGGATTAGTGTTGACGAGACTACCGACTCATGTGGTCGGAATATTGGAAATGTGTTAGTGGGAGGGATGGATGAGACTACACCAATGCCAGCACGTCTATTGTCTTCAGAAGTTATGACACGAGTGAACGCGGACACTGTGTGTGAATTAATAGATCATAGTCTCAAAGTGTTGTGGGGTGAGAACTATGCAATGCACAAAGGTCGCGTGCTGCTATTAGTAACGGATGCGGCCGCATATATGAAAAGGGCTGGAAAGCAGTTTCGAGAGACTTACTATAACGCGGTGCATGTGACATGTCTCGCTCATGGCCTTCACCGAGTCGCTGAAACAATTAGGGAGTGCTATTCTAATGTCGACAAGTTGATAGCGAATGTAAAGAAAATATTTTTGAAAGCACCAGTCCGAATAGAATTATTCAGAGAAATTCTTCCAGATGTACCACTACCTCCAGAACCTATTTTGACACGTTGGGGTACGTGGTTAGAAGCAGCATCATATTACTACGTTGACTTTGATGGCATAAAAAGTGTTATACAGCAACTAGACGCAAGTGAAGCAAATTCTATTTTAAATGCTCAACGAGAATTTAATAATCCTAGTCTTTACGAAGATTTAGCGAGTATACATTTTCATTATTCACAGGTACCTTCAGTTATTCGTCGCCTTGAAGAACCTGTGACAGCAACAGGCTATTCAATAATTAATGCCGTAAATAACGTTTTCGACTTGCGACAGTTTATTTTCCGGGTACCTGTACCTAGTGCTGAACGTGTGCAGAACAAATTTAATACCGTTTTGCAGAACAATCCGGGATTTCTAACTGTGTGCCGTATAGTAGATTTATTTGAAGGTAAAGAAGTAGATTGTGATGAACTCACCCTAAATGTGCCATCTGTAAAAAATTATACATATTTTAAATATGCCCCAGTGACCTCTGTGGACGTTGAACGTACATTTTCGAAACTGAAATGGATTTTAAACGATAGACGTCACAACTTAACCACTGAACATTTACAACAGTTGCTGGTTATTCAGTGTTATTTTAGTGCTACAAGTGAATATTAGTGTTTCATTACAGTGTTTTTTAAACTACACAACTTAATACGGATCATATTGGATATTATACCTATAACCAGTACAAGGTAAGACGTTATATTATCTGTATTTGACAATAAACGTAGACATTTACTTGACTTTCCACACACATTAACGTTAGCGTCCTAAGTGCGCCCCTGATAATTACGTCATGTACGAACGACATCCGGTCTTTACTTATATATTTAAATCTAGAGCCCGGTTGTGTCGAAAAGCGAGAGATGTCAACATTATGTCAAGAGACTTGTAAGAGTGTGCTTGTGTTGTATTAAAAAAAGTAAAAGAGTTAAGTTACATTGTCGTTATTTACAACATCAACACAATAATCAAAAATAAGGAATCTGAAAAATATAAAAGGCTTCAAAAACATAAAGTAGACCGACCGGGTCTGTACTTCCGCGCATTGAAAAAATTTGGTGGTCCTATGTAATTTGTTACGTACCTACTAAAAACTATCTATCAGTACTACAAATCTGAAATTTTAAAATATATGATGGTTTTCTTTCTGTTACCGTAATAACGATCATTCAACAAAATTTGGCCTGAAAGCCTTACATTCTTAATTAAATTCCTCTTGTTTATAAAATAATCATATTTGAACATATCAGCAAGGCTCAACACTGTGGAATCCACCGGATAATTATAATTAGCAATATCAAACACCTCCAAAACATCCTTTACCAAAAATGGTAATTTGGGGTTACAAATTACAAGTCTGCAAAACCTTAGATTACATTAAGAAATTATTCGAATTAAATGGGTTCCACAAAACATGTCAAATAATGTATGAACTCAAATTGTTTTCAATTTAACGGAGAATTTTTTCTACAGCATGAAGGGACGGCAATGGGTCATTCATCGTCTCCAGTGCTAATCTTTTTATGAACACATCTGAATACGAAACCAACGAAAAAATCGAATATTTATATAGGGCTTGTTTAGGTATGTTAATTATATAATCACAATTTTTGATACGAATCTGATTTAGATAATTTTTGTTTTTATATTAAACGACCGTTTTCCAAATATAAGTTTTACGTATGAAGTTGAGAACACTGAACAACTTTTCTTAGGTTAATATATTAACTTAATACTTATTAAAAATAGTGAAAATGAGTAATTGAGTTATGAGATACCGCCACAGATATACGAGATGTGTAAATTAAGTACTGAAACTGGCAATGTAGCGCCAGATCTAGCAACACTGCGGATACGGGGCTTGGAAGGGTGGTAGGTTAACATGTAATGCACCTTCAGTACAAGTTTGAACTTGTTAGAGTCAGTTGTTTGTTCTTTGTGACTGTTTTCGTAAACCGTTTTTTTCTAGTGCGTTTTAAAAATGAGGGACATTAATTATGAGCAAAGGTGTGCTAGTAGCTTTTGTTTCAGACTTGGACACAGCACAACGGATACTTTTGCAAAATTTCAACACGCCTACGGAGACAGTGTTTTTTCAAGAGTCCAGGTTTTTCGGTGGTTTAAGGCATTCTCAGAAGGAAGAGAGTCGATTGAAGATGAACCACGCAGCAGAAGGTCTTCATCTTCAAGAACCGATCAAAATGTCGATAGAATACGGGATCTTGTGCGTTCAGATCGTCGGTTGACGACAAGAATGATCGGGGAAAAGTTAAATTTGAATAACACCACTGGAACAAAAGGTTATCAGGAGAGAAAGGCGTCTTGACTTTTTGGAAAGGATTACAAATGATCCCCATTTTATAGAACACGTCATTATTGGTTATGATTCTTGAGTGTTTGAGTACGACCCAGAAACCAAACGCCAAAACATGGAATGGTACATTTCAAGCTCTCCAAGACCCAAAAAGGCAAGAATAAACAAGTCGAAAATCAAATGCATGCTGATTCGATATTTGGTTAGCCAAGGAATTTTCCACAAGAAGTTTGTGCCTCCAGGCTAAACAGTAAATCAACACTTTTACAGAGAGGTCCTTGAAAACCTTATAAAAAGGGTCATGCGTGTGAGACCAAACATCGACAACAAGTGGACGTTGCATCACTTGACTCTGGACGTCTGACTTGAGTTCTTGCGAGTTTGTTCTCTTCCCGAGATTGAAAAATCACCTCAAGGGACGTTATTTTGGGACCATAGAACACAATCAAACGGCTGTAACCGACCAACTGAAGGTTATTCCAGTATATGAGTTCCAACACTGCTATGAGGAATGGAAGAACCGTCTCCAACGCTGTGGCTTCCAAAGGAAGTTATTTTGAAGGAGACAATACTGGAATTGTAATTCTATGCGAAAAAAAAATTAAAAAAGCAGCCACATTACTTACTTTACTTCGTTCTTTTCAACATAGATTAGCAAGTTTTGATATATGAAGACACCGTTTATTGAGTTTCCCACTTAGTAAAAAAGAAATGTGAATATGAGAAAAAATGAATTAAGGATATAACTGAGTAACGGTTATTCAGAACTAATATAAATATTGATAAGAAAACATACATTTCAAAAAAATCGGATCTGTACAATTCCACGACCTTTCGGAGACGCTCACATTCCAATATTTGTTGTTTTACCTTACAAACCAAAATGTAACCGTGGATTAGACAAAATCTTGACATGGCTTTGGTAAATACCTCTAAATATAAGTGACTAAAACTTTTAGGCAATCCAAAAGATAATAAAATAACAACAAATAGCAACGAAAACTCAGTGTGTGACAAAGTGCGCATTGGTAGGTTTTTACCTCAGAAACATCCTCATGAATCAACGTGTGTGATCTTAAATCTCCTTTTTCGTTTCGCCTTATAGGAACAAAAACTGCAGTCATAAGTTGTTATCTCAGAAGCATCCTTATGAATCAGCATGTGTCTGGTTAAATGGTTTTTCCATTTCGTCTTGTAGGAACAAAAACTGCAGTCAAAAGTTGTTATCTCGGAAGCATCCATATGAATCAACATATGTTGGGTTAAATGGCTCTTGTATCTCGCCTTGTAGGGACAAAAACTGCAATCATGGGTTGTTACATCAGAAGCACCATTATGAATCAACATATGTGTTGTTAAATAGCCTTGGCGTTTTGTCTTGTAGGAACAAAAACTGCAGTCATAAGTTGTCACTTCAGAAGCATCTTTGTGAATCAGCATGTGTCTGGTTAAACTACCTTTCGCTTTCGCCTTATAGGAACAAAAACTGCAGTCGTAAGTTGTTACCTCAGAAGCTTTCTTATGAATCAACATGTGTTTTGTCAAATGGCATTTGCGTTTCGTTTTATAGGAACAAAAATTGCAGTCAAAAGTTGTTATCTCAGAAGCATCCTTATGAATCAGCATGTGTCTGGTTAAAAGGTTTTTCCATTTCGTCTTGTAGGAACAAAAACTGCAGTCAAAAGTTGTTATCTCGGAAGCATCCATATGAATCAACATATGTTGGGTTAAAATGCTCTTGTATCTCGCCTTGTAAGGACAAAAACTGCAATCATGAGTTGTTACATCAGAAGCCCCATTATGAATCAACATATGTGTTGTTAAATAGCCTTGGCGTTTCGTCTTGTAGGAACAAAAGCTGCAGTCATAAGTTGTCACTTCAGAAGCATCTTTGTGAATCAGCATGTGTGTGGTTAAATGGCCTTTCTTTTTCGACTTATAGGGACAAAAACTGCAGTCATAAGTTGTTATCTCAGAAATATCCTGATGACTTAACATGTGTTTGTTAAAATTGGCTTTATGTTTCGTCTTATAGGAACAAAAATTGCAGTGGTGAAGTGCGTCCGCTACATCATCAATTAACTTATAGTTATGACCCTTGGGATATTCCATTTCTATTTCAGGAGCATTCTGAGGAAATCACACGTTTAAATTTGTTTCGTATTATTGTAACGGTGTTTTGTTACCTGATTAGGTTCACTTTTGACAGACATATCGTTTGTCTCCAGATTATAAGACTTATCCACAAAGGATTTGATTTCGGTATCTTCGGATGGCATCACACTGAAATTAATTAGTAAAACTCTGTTATTTATATTCCAAAAAAAAAAAACTCTACTGTTAAATTAGACATACTATGTTTATTACAGTTTTAGTAAAGCCTGTAGGTTAATAATAGATTCCAGGACCGGTCCTGGTAGAGTACGCTTCTTATCGCTTCTATTATTAACCTCCGAGCTCTACTAATTAGAGACAAAAAAAAACGTCATCAACTCTAGCTATGAACGAGAGAGATGGAAATAGCGGTCATGTCTAAGTTTTTCGGTCATGTCAAACTTTTGACAAGTGACTGTCACAATTTGTAAAATAAACAATGGCTATCATATGACGTCACAGTCTTGACAAGTAAATAAGGTTATAAATTACATTAAGATTAGAAATATCTTCTTTTTTCTTTTTTTTGGATGGCTCGTTACAAATATTTTCTCCAAATTTATCCACTCGCACTGTTTTTACAATTTAAACAATTATTGTACTTTACATTGTCAAATATTCGATACCCGTTACTGTACTTAAATCGACGTCGCTTTTTGTGAATTCAACACTGGAGATTGTTAAGGTCCGGAAAGTTTGCCATAACGCATGTTAAACTGGGTTTAGCTATCCAGAGCTCCTGCAACGGGACCAGCGTACTACTGCACACGCGTGTGTCACAGGCACGGTCAGTGGCGTACGTATGCACGGGCAATAAATATACGCGTATACAGGGTGGCCCAGGGGTTATGTACACCGCCAAAAAGAGCTCCATTTTTTGTAGTAGGAATTTGAAATTTTACATACGTAAATGAATCGTTGAAGCTCAACTTTTAACCTATAGGGTGGATATTTCCCTATTTCCGCCCTAACCGGAAGTGATATCAACTTTTTTTTTCAAATGGCAACCACCATTTTTTTATGCGTTTCGGCTAGAGTATCGGATTCTTTATCTGTCTGTTTTTTAAACAGAAAAATCGGTTAAAAAAATGCCAAAGATACGTACATTATTTATATTTTATTAAGGCGGCTATGAATCAAATATTAAGCGCTTTCTTTTTTAACAAGTAAGCCACGGCATTTACAAAAAAAGCTACAATGGTACTATTGTTGTAAACTGAAGTTGGATGTAAAGTTTTTGTTATGTTTTATAACTTATGCAAAACTTTAGAAAACTCCTTTTTCCTAAAAAGAAAGCGCCATTATTACATTTTTTCAAATGACAATGTCCATTATTTATTTTATAAATTTGAAACACATTAATGTCAACTTGACATACAGCATGTGAAAATTACGTCAGAACTTACAGACTAATAACTAATAAGATTAAGCATAAATAATAAGAGCTGTGCAAAACAAAAGTTTGCGTTGAGTTTGACAGGTAACTGATTTAGTAATTTTTACAATCAGTAGACGCATTCGATGGCATACTAACTGGGGAACGTTTCAAACTTGTAATATCAAAAATGAATATTGCCATTTGTAAAAACGTAATATTGGCCCTTTCTTTTTTGGAAAAATAAAATTTTCTAAAGTTCTGCATAAAGATAAAGATATTCTGCGTAACTTTACATCCAACTTTAATTTACAAGAGTACCATTGTACCCTTTTTTTGTAAATTCCATGGCTTACTTGTTAAAAAAGCAAGCGCTAATATTTGATTCATAGCCGCCTTAATAAAATATAAATAATGTACGTATCTTTGCCATTTTTTAACCGATTTTTCTGTTTAAAAAAACAGACAGATAAAGAATCCGATACTCTAGCCGAATCGCATAAAAAAAATGGTGGTTGCCATTTGAAAAAAATAAAGTTGATATCACTTCCGGTTAAGGCGGAAATAGGAAATATCCACTCTATAGGTTAAAAGTTGAGCTTCAATGATTCATTTACGTATGTAAAATTTCAAATTCCTACTACAAAAAATGGAGCTCTTTTTGGGGGTGTACATGACCCCTGGGCCACCCTGTATAATTTACAAGGCGTTTAAAAAATACGGGTTATACTTTAATTATCATAGAGTTGTATACTGCCGACCATGCGTTATGCCACACATTTCTGGACCCTAGAGGTTATATTACCTATCACTGTTTACTTGCACCGCGGCATCCTGAGTCGACGTTTGTGTTTGAGTTCCACAACTACTTTTAGATGGCGAGACCCCGTTTTCATCTGTACCCTCTGTCTTTATAAAAATTTCGTTCGCACATTGTACTGATGCCGTACTTTCTTCTGCAGGTAGTACTAAATCATTCTGTCCTTCATTCAGCGTACCTTCCTGCTGCTTCTCTGTGTCCCTCCGTTCCATTCTTCCTTGCAACCGAGGTCGATCAATACTTATTTTTGTTTGCTTTAAATAGCTGTCCGGCAAATTGCATGATGGAACAGCATTTTTTTTCAAGAATCTCTTCTTTGACACAACGTCTGTAAACAAAACAAAAAAATGTATATACAGAGCGTCCCATTATTAAGTGGCTGTGGCTACAGCAAACTTACAGATTCTTGTACTTGATAAAAATATTACAGGTACGATTTAACCAAACTCATCTTTAGACGAACTTTCTTTCGAACGATCTTTCTACGAACAAAAGAACCGAGCCGCTATGGGATCACCGCTTTAAAAAAGCACCACGATGGCGAGAGGCGAGGGGACTCACCTTTTAAAAAAGCACGTTTATATGGAAATATTTTATACTTGTGACGAGGTTGACTGCTTATACCTCTAAAAAAGTATTAATTGGAGTCAATTTGGAGGTTATGTCTTAATACTCAGAATATGAAAAAAATTGTGATGTCCAAGACGTTCTCAGCACACCAACAAACATATGGCATGGAATCTGACATTTCTACTACTACTTTTTTTTTTTATTTTGTTCGTTTAATCTTAATTTATGTAATGTCACATTTTGGTCATATTTTTTGCCTGTTTTTTTTTTTTTTTTTTGGAGGTTGTGTGAAAATCTATCCGCGAATTGAGTTACTTTTGATCACATATTCGGATTAGGACGCTCCAAAATATAAATACGCATGCTCGCTAGCTTAAACTTCTAATTTACTTGATAAACGTATTTATGTTTTTCAACTTGATGATTTTTTTTGGGGTTATGTCTTAATGCAAGGCCTATGGAATAATAATTCTGATGTCAAAATCGTGTTCAGTATACAAAAAAAAAAAACATATGGAATGGTATAATGCCTTTCTGTTACAAAACTTTTGTTTTTTTATGCTGCTTTATTTTTACATGCTTTTGAGGTTATGTTTCCTTGATCCAAAATTGTCGCAAAGTCCAGACGTGTTAAAGGGAAACGGAAAACGGATTCTTTTTCCGCGACCAAAAATACGCATAATTCTACACATCTCATCTTGTTTGCGTAAAAACAAAAAAATGGTGGTCCTGTGTAATTAGTTAGGGGTTCCACTAATGTCTCGTTACTTGAATACGCATTTATATCACAATACCTTTGATTTTAAATAGTAAATCGGTAAATTTATATTTCAAAACGATGTAATCGAGTTAATTCAACCCTTATCCACCAATTAAGATAATGATAACTACCTACAACAATGATATTAACCAACCACTATAAAACACTCGTTTTACCTTAATTGATCTTAAATTTGAAGTAAACTAAACATTGTAAAAGTGGGCCTTAGTGACCTGAGTCCGACTCTGTTGCGCCTCGCTGGAGTCATGTTTCTAATGGTAATGATTAAGGTCGGGGAAAGTATGCTGTATATGCCGTATAAACCATATTTTTTAAGCGCATATTTCTCGCCCTCGTATTCCCACGCCACTGTCCGTGCGTAGAATGTTATACCAAACGAAATCTTCGCGAGAACCCGGGACTTCGTAATACACTTTCTCCGTAAGACGGCGAGCTATTCCGATGGTGTTCTGCCTGCCGGCGGCGGTGTAAACGGCTCGCCCGCCGCATTGAAAACAATTTATTGTAGCGAGTAACTTAACTTGTTCGTGTACTGTATCTACATATTATTTGACTTTGTGTGGATTTCTGCAATAATGGCACATTCGTTACCATTTGTGAATAGACTTAAAAGGATTATTGAAAATTACAAGGAAACGAGGAATTTCGGTTTGATTTGTGCATAATGTTTTGCACATGTAGCCTTGCGTGGAATGTGGTCGACAATATTTACTTTAGACTTTTTTTTGCCAAATATGTATTCGATTTTCCATTGCCTAGGAGCCATACATTGTGTAAAACATATTTACAGAAGATATATCAACGTGTCATGGGGCATATCAAAGAAGACATTCGTAATAATTTTTTGTGGTTGACAGAAGATGAAACAACAAATTTTGCGGTAATAAAGTCGTTAATGCCCCCGATATTGATAGCTAATATACGGGTTTTGCAAACAGCGGCTAAAAGTATAAAAATAGTAATAACACGTGTATTGTCCTCTGTAGATGTAAAAAAATAATAATGTACTGATGTTAGTGACAACAAAACACTGTTAGTGATACAAACAACTGCGCGAAATTCGTGAAAATAATGTGCCTGGTGTGTCGTCCTCAGTCCCTGTGAACAGTTTGGAACTTGCAGCTTTAACTTCAGTAGATGTGGAACGATCATTTTTCCTCTACAACTATATATACAGACCAAATCGCTCACGTTTAACAAGAATAAATGCAGAAAAACTACTGGTCGTGGCAACGTACGCTCAAGCAATGAGGAGAGTCGGTGTTTTTGAATGACAGAAGCAATAAGTATGTACATACATTATTAACACATTTTTATTCCTGTCTTTTTGATCTCTCATAATATGTCATTTTCCGTCAATAACATGACAGATTACGAGTCCGGCCCTGCGTTACAATACACGTTCGGAACCGTAATAATGATTATGCGACTAATCCATTGATGAAAAAAGAAGCCGTATAACGAACGACAATGCAAAGTAATTGGTTCCTTTAAAAACATACTAATGGAGATATATTTTAATGCATACTACTAACCGATGAATAAAACAACACGTCTTATGTAAAGAGTTAACCTAACCTAATATTTCACGACGTTATTAACTTACCTGGTAATATGTAGTCGTCTTTTTTAAAATGTAAGGAACACACTTTCATTTTTGGAGTAACTTCTCTTAGTTTTAAAGCGATTTTCCATGCTTTCAGTTGATCGACCTTTTCGGCATTTCCAAATTCGTCTTTTCTCTGGACAAAACGTTTATTTGATTTTGGGAATTGATGAAAGCACACATTTAAATGCTTTCCTGCCTCACTGCCACAATTTATTACACAACAACGGTCTTTGTATGTACTTTTAGAACGTGCGCGAAAAATTCCGACATCCATATCATCCGTATCTTTCATAACCACAAAAAAAAATAATTTGATCCCGATGCCAAAGCTGCAGAAGACGAGGGTATTTTAATGTTTATTACGTTGACAGCCAGAGGTCGCACTATAGAGCACAGAGCAACTAGACCAAGGGCCGATAGTTTTACGACTAGTAGCAATAATTAAATGTTCTATTAGCTGTTTAATCGTTCTAACGTATATTTCTTGGGCCCGGTACTTTTTACAATTGGTTATTTATATGGTTAAGTAATCACTGTTTTTTTAATCATCGAAGGTAACCAGAAGTTAACAAAATGTGTGTACTTTTATCAAAAAATAACGGTGCGATTAACTAACTAACTATAGAGACCTTTATCCAAGTCTAACTATCTGATAATAAATGTGAGGTGGTTTAAATTGTAATTTATCCGTGCAGTATGAATATAGTCGCAATTTTTTGGCAATTGACTTAGCGATTTTAACTTTAACCTCAAAAATGTCTTAAAAGACAATCAGGCCTATGATGTATCATTTGACGTTATTTATAACAGTGATGTTATAATTCTTGTCCAATCAGGATTACCCTTTTTAAATAATCCCAGTTTCCGATTGGCTAAAGCTGTTAACAGCGGTGTTATAAATAACGGCAAATGATACATCATACGCCTGAATAGCTGCTTACAATTTGCACGAAATCCTCAGTTCCCCACTTCAGTTAACGTTTTCTCTGTTAGTGGTACGTTCTATTTGAACAACATCCTGAAGAGTCAACTACGGAAGCGATGTGAGGTGACCCATCTCGGTTAAATTTTTGCTCAGTTCGTGTCAAATCGTAAGCAGCTAATGTGTGCCTGGATCAGTGGCGGTTGGTGATATTTCAGTTAGCCATATCTTGAAAACGACGCATGGGACCCACTTCGACTTTTTAGGTGGTGACTATCCACCTCTTACAGAAAGGGTTTATAGTGAAAAAACCGTCAGCAAAGTTTACGAAAAAAATTTCAAAAAAACTGCAGAACACCCTGGGATCTCAGTAACGCTCTGTGGAATATTTGCAGTATATATTTTTTTCATAATCTAGAAACAAATATAAGGATAGGTTTTTCGATTTGTTACAAAATATTTTTCTTCAAAAAGTTATGGCCATTTTAATTTTAATTTTATATAAACATTTTGTTTCCCAAAATTAAAATGGCCATAACTTTTTGAAAAAAATATTTTGTAACAAATTGAAAAACCTCTCCTTATAATGTGAAAATCAATATTATTTATGTCCATTTAAAATATAATAACTGTTTCTAGCTAAATTGATTCATGCCACATCAAAATCAATTAATTCAACATTTGATTTCGACTTATCTAACACAGATATGCAATTTATCTAAAAACAAAGAGTTTAGCTTTATCCCACTGTTGCTCTCAGGTAGCGATGTTATTTTCTATATGATATTTGAAGATAGTTTTATACAATTTTTTTTTGTTATACAGGAAAGTGAAAAACAGAAATGAGGATTCTCATTCAATATTGTTCTGATAACATATTCAGAGAACCTGAAAACGAAAAAAAAAATGTTACCGTTCCATTCCTCAATGTGAACAGGACATTCCGTTATAGTATAGCAGTGGGGGCTGGTGGAGTTTGAAGTTCTAGTATCATAAAAGACCATGGGACCCCCATCATATTTTAGGATGTGATTACTAGACTTAAGAGAAAAAGCTGCAGTAAAAATTTCAAATAATGTGTGCCCCACCAGAAGGTCTTGGGAATGGCTTGCAAAACATTTGCGAAATGTACAGAGTGAGTCAGAAAGAAATGGCAGTTTCAGCAGAAAAAAATACTTCGGATAGGTTTGATAGGTTTAGTTCCTGGAGCACAAAAATATTTTTTTTATAGACCTGTGTAAGTGAAAATAAATGTGACATGCCATTAAAGATTTGGTAGTTGGTGCTATTTCCGGTTAAATTGGTAGTAGTAAATTAAAATGCCGGTAAAAGTAAATTAAAATTGTCGACTATGTCGATTTACATCTTATATACACTTCTAGAATTCTATTATACGGGACACGGGTAGCCGAGTGGGTTAAAGCACCGTCTTTCCAGTCGCGATACCTCTGTGCGCGTTGTTCGAGTCCCAGCCGGGGTGGCGATTTGTAATTGTCTCGCTTTCTCCGCCAGGGCTTGATATGCAACCACTAATACACTAGTGTATAGGTGTGGATGCATAGATGCCAATCCAACCGCACATGCCCTAGATTTGGTAATGTTCTGAGTTTTCTGGGTTTCCTCAGAACTGTAAAGCAAATGCGTTACCGAAATAATCTTAAGTCGCTCCCAGTGTGCCATGGCAAATAATAATAATAGCCACTCCTTCCCGCACAGGTCCCTGAGAGGACCTAAGGGGTTACTCTTCGGAGTAATTATAGGGTGAGTATTATTATTATTATTATTTTATCTCATAAATCAACAAAGTTATGGGGATGAGCCACTTCGAGGATCACCCGGTATAAAGAAAAGAAAAGAAAAAAATAAAAACCTTTTGACAGTTTATTTAAGTGTAATGTGTTTAAACAAATATACCTTTCTTTTCATCTTATATATACTATATTTTCATTGATTCGTTTCTTCAGAAATATCCCGGTGAGTCGTTTTGACGTGTCTAGCTAAATATTTTTTCCTTTTTCCCTTATAGGAGCAAAGGTCACAGTCGTACGTCGTTATTTCGGAAGTATCCCGATGAACCAGCATGTGCCTGGACAAACACGTTTTCCGTTTGGTCGTATAGGAACAAAACTTGCATCCGTAAGTTGGTATACTTGAAGCGTCCTGATGAATCAGCATGTGACTCTTAAGGGTGCTCTTCCATTTCGACTTGTACGGACACAGTTTGCATTGGTAACTTGCCACATCGGATATATCTCGGTGACTCAGCATGTGGCTCGCCAAATTCGTCCGCCATTTGGACTTGTAAGGGCAAAAATCGCAGTCATATGACCTCATCTCGGAAACGTCCCGATGAACCACCATGTGTCTGGTCAAATATTTCTTTAATTTCGTCTTGTAGGGGCAAAGTTTGCATTGGTGAGTTGTTATCCCTATATCTTCGGCTACCTTATGTTCCTCGGGGTAGCCCGTCTCTTGTTCTGGAACATCCTGAGGAAATAATACATGGTAATTCAGAGGAAAATTAAGTTTTCAAACGTTCCCGCTTTAAACACAATAAAGGTTTGTCCCAACATGTACTGGAAGTTCAGAACCGCATGGAATGTGCGCAAATTGAAATTTGCGTTCCAACAGACACAGAACTGATTTCGGTATTAGTTTACAGAGTATTCCAACATCAACCGAATTAATTCCTAATTGGTTCTAGAATGGTGAAATTAGTTCCTAATTTCAAGATGGAACTGCAAACACTGCGTAGCAACAACTGGACGTGGAACTGCAACAACGACTTCGAACTTAACGTAGTAAAGCCTGAGCATAGGTCTATTAAATATCTAGGATCTAGGTCTATTAAATAAGGTAGTGTGGCTATTAAAAAACCGACCTGATTGCTGCTTATTCGCGCGCTGCGAGCGTGTCGCGACAAGTTTGAACAGAATTGTGTCTGGTGATACTTTCCCCACCCTGAGCTCGCTGGACAAACCAGTGGGTCGCTCAGTTTGACTGTAGCAGTCGTTTGAATTAGTCTACCCACCAGTGACGCGTCGAAAAATGTTAAGTGTTCAGCTGGAGCAACGGGTTAATCTCAATTTTCTTGTTAAACTGGGGAAAACTTACAGAAGTTTATGTAATGTTAAAAGAAGTGTACGGGAATGATTGTTTATCCCGCACACAAGTTTTTGAATGGTTTAAACGGTTTAAAGAGGGACGTGAAACGACCAAAGACGATCCGAGCAAAATCGTCATCAACGATCGTCAAAAACGGACGAAAACATTGAAAAAATTGGTAAATTAATCCGCGAAGATCGTCGTCTCAGCATGAGGGCTTGCTGAAATAACAGGAATCGACAAAGAATGTGTTGTCAGATTTTGCATGAATCGTTCAACATGCACAAAGTTTGCGCAAAAATAGTGCCAAAACTCCTCAATCCCGAGCAAAAGGAATCAAGAATGAAGATTTGCGCTGACATTCTAAACAACATTGACACTGATCCAGGCTTGTTAGACAAATCAGCGCTGAAGGGGACAAGATTTGAAAGTGTGGAAGCGGTTAAAGCAAAAGCGACGGAGGTTCTGAATTAGTTGATAGAAGCGGACTTCCAGCACTGCTTTCAACAATGGAAAAGTCTTTATGAAGCGGTGAAGAAATCGCGAGGGGAGTACATTGAAGGCGAAAAAGCTACTGTAATTGATAATTGAATATAAATTAATAAAAAGTGGTATGACAGCACTTCGGTTATTTAATAGCCACACCTCGTAGAATCTCATAAACATGTTGTTTTTCTGCGTAATTCGTTGATTAAGTAATTAAGTTCTATTTTATTTATATATTTAAAATGAGTGATCAAAATATCAACGATTACACAGGCCAACATGCCAACAGGCCAACAGGCCCGGAAACAGAAACCCTGGTGTACTTCTCCGAAGGTTGCCAGTGTGCTGAATGCGAAATTGGCCTCAGAATTGCTCCATTGCGTTAGGTTAACCTTTTACCTAACTATTACCTAACCTGAAAATGCAAAAACGCTGTTTTTTGACAGATTTGAGGTTATTAAACATCATAAGGTATTTTGTTTTCACAGAACTTGTAACAGCAGCTAAAAGCTTCCTAAATTTCTTTTTTTCACCGCGATATGAGAATTTGAAGTTGTTTGTCTCATCGATCTACTCAAATGCAAGCCAAAAAAAAAAATTACAAGCTACGTCTTTGAGCGTATTTTTCTAAATACTGTTAAATCAGTGTATAATCATTGTTGATTAATAGATCCACTGTCAGATTCTAAAAATTCATGATGTCGGATCCAATATGGCGGACAAAAGTTACATAAAGTTTTTCATTCAAAATTTGACTGATTTTCGAAAGTAGAAACTTTGGTATATGTACTTTTCCGAAGGTTTTCGGTGCGATCTATCCGAATTCAGAATTGCTTTACCACGTCAGATTTTTGAGATATCTTAACCTAAAAGTGTAAAAACACTGTTTTTCGACATATTTGAGGTAGAAAAGTAGAATATTCATAGCGTTGATAATTTTTTTTTTCTAATTGCATACTTTTTTATCCTTCATAAGGCGTTTAAAATTATTAGTGCACGGTCCCACAACCCACAAGTACTGAAATGCCAAACATGTAGCCTTTCAAGTTCCCTCCAAGGAAGAATGTCGAATCTTGTAAATTCTGTTTTTAGGAAACCCCATAAAAATAAATATAAAACAGAGAGATCAGGTGACCGAGGAGGCCAAATTATGGGTCCATTATTAGACCTATCCTTTTTTGAGGGAAGTTATTTTGTAGGAACGGGTCATATTAATTGACTATTGTGGAGGTACCCCATCCTATATGAAAATATATATGATCCTGGCGTGGGTACTGGAACCTTCGCGTAGAAACAAAAAACTGGACATTTTCCACGAAACACCGAACTACTACACTTTTCTCGACGCGCGATTCGCCAACCAAGTTGGCATCTTCAGGAGAAGATTACAACTAAATTCTAGCCTACACAGTTGCACTATTTATACTAAATTTATTGCCACGGTTCACTGAACCGTAGAACTGTCTTTGTTTATCAGAGCAAACAGTGGACTGGTGGATATCGGACCATTGTCCTTATTCATTCTACTGTTACACTTAATGATTTCTAAACTTTCAAAAGCATCCAACTGTCTACTGTTTGTTACATTTCTAATTAATTTTAAATTATTCATGTCTATCCTATGGTTATTGTCAAAAGCGTGTTGGGCAACACAAGATTTTTCTGTTCTGCCATATTTCAAATGAGCCATGTGTTCTTTAAATCTAGTCGAAATAGATCTTTTTGTTTGCCCAATATACTTTTGATCACAATCTTTACAACTTATTTCATATATTCCTGACTTTTCGTTATTGTCGATTTTGTCTTTGGGGTTGCCCAAAAGCGTCTGTAGTTTATTTTTAGAATTATAAACCAAATTGATTTGTATTAATATTTTTAAAAATTTTATCTAGTCCGCGGGTGAATTTAGGTTCATATGGTAACGGGCTAAATTTCGAATTGTCAGTATCTCTACGAAAAGTCGTGAATTGTACAGGGTTCTCTTAAATTTATGTTTCCTTATTAACTTATCTATTAAATGGACTGAATAACCGTTATTCTTAGCTATTCTTAATGAACCGTGGCAATAAATTTAGTATAAATAGTGCAAGTGTGTAGGCTAGAATTTAGTTTTAATCTTCTCCCTGAAGATGCCAACTCGGTTGGCGAAACGCGCGTCGAGAAAAGTGTAGTAGTTCGGTGTTTCGTGGAAAATGTCGTTTTTTTTATTTGAGCCAAAGGCATATTATCTACCAACTCAGGCACTACATCTTGTAAAATTTAAAAATATCGATTTGCAGAGAGACCTCCATAAATGCGATACACCATTTTTCTTCCTAAATAAACCTAAGTAACACCAAAACCGAAACATTCCTGTTGTTTCCAGTCAAATACAAGAAGAACCGCAACTGAGTTATCCGATAACGGTGCCGAAAATTGGATACACTGTACGAGGGTTGGAACTTTAATAGTGGCAACATCGCTGTAGAGACGCCATACAACGGAACCGAATAATGTCTCTTATACCACATGTTACATACCTACCTTACCTTAGACAAATGAACTCACCCTTCTTATACCACGCGCATGTGCACTGACGAAAAGAGCAGAAGTTCGTGTTAGCTGGCGGTCTTATGTAGTGTTGTCATGATGTTTTCGAAAGAGGAACAATGGAGTTGGGTACAGATTGAATGTGCCAGAGGTGGTACAGTACGACAGTGTCATACTCCCCCGACTTAAGCCCTTGTGACTTTGACTTGATTCCTAAGATGAAGGACCACTTCGAGAGATTCGCTTCAGAACTGTTCTTGAGATTCCATTGTTCCATTCGAACTATTAACAGAACAAGCACTACTAAAGGTATCCTTCGACTTCCACATCGCTGGCAATGGGTTGTACACAATGCTGGTGAGTACACTGAAGTACAATATAACTTGGTAACATGTATCTCTTTTGTAAATAAATAGTTGCCACTATTAAAGTTCCAATGCTCGTACTTGATGCTATTTAAGATTGCAAAATTCAAAACAATTGTCGGCGTGCTGGCGAAACAGGTTGGGGTAGGATGAGCTCGTGTGTTCTACACCGTTTCTATTTGTAGCTAGCGAGTTAAAAATTAATTATGAGAAGGGGAATTTCGTTACCTGGACAAGGGTCACTGTTGATGGTCGAATGGTTTGTATCTGGGTTCTGAGATGCATCTACAAAGGGTTTTATTTCTGCATTCCTAAAAAAATATAATGCTCTATTAACCCTTAACTGGTCTGGTGACATACACGGTTTGTCCGGAAAGTAATGTCAGTGAGCTTTGGAAAATGGTTTTTATTGGTTCTATGTGTACAAATCTTTAGAAACTTTCAAAATACATTCCTCCTGCGTCCACACATCGGTTCCAGCGGGTCTTCCACGCAACAAAAGCCGCACGATAGTCGTTTTCCGGAATCGCCTTTAAGTCGTCGGTGCAAGCCTTCTGAATGTTTTTCACCGACCCAAAAATGCTGTCCTTTCATTGGGGTTTTGAGGCGCGGAAACAGAAAAAAGTCTGGGAGGCCACATCGGGGTTGTAGGGAGGCTGGGGAACAACGGTGATGCCTGCCTTGACGAGGTAATCGGCCACGAGGAAGCAGGTGTGCGAAGGCGCATTGTCGTGGTGAAGCTTCCAGGATTTTGAGATGTCTGGGCGGACGCGATTCACCCTGCGTTTCAGCCGCTTCAGCACCTCGACGTAAAACTTTCCGGTTACGGTTGTCCCCTGCGGAACGAACTCATGATGGACCAATCCTCAGCAATAAAAAACAATCAGCATTGTCTTGATCTTTGACCTGGACATCCTGGCCTTCTTGGGGCGAGGGGAATTCGACGTGTGCCATTCCGCACTTTGCCTCTTCGTCTCCGGATCGTATTCAAAGACCCAACTTTCGTCCCCGGTAATGACGTCATCAAGGAAAGCGGGGTTGTCTTCGCAGGTGTCCAAAGTTCTTGGCAGGTTTCGACGCGCCTCGCTTTTTGATCGTCCGTTAGCACTTTTTGCACGAGCTTCGCGCACACCTTCCTCATTCCTAAAGACTCCGACACAATTTCGTGAACAATGGTTTTCGTAATGTCTAATGTTTCGGAAATTAAACGGACACTTAGACGACGGTCAGTGTTCAACAAGTCACGCACATGTTTCACATTGTCGTCGGAACTGGACGTTGATGGCCGTCCAGCGCGGTTCTCATCGTTGACATCTTTCCGACCTTCTGCGAAGGCCTTGTGCCACCGGAAAATTTACCTGTCCGAAAGACAATCGACGCCGAAAGCCTTCTTCAACATTGGAATGGTTTCCGCAGCACTCTTCTCCAGTTTCACACAAAACTTGATCGCCATCCGTTGCTCAAGCGAACGTTGCATTTTTTCTTGCACAGGGTCACTGTAACGACTATCAAAGAACGAGTGATGCGACCACTACAACGACCGGTAGCCAACTGACGCTTGTTGGATCTTGTTGCCAGATCCCCCCACCACAATCCCAGCACGTAAAGTGCGGGCTGGCGCGTACAGTCTCGGGGAAAAAAATTCACTGACATTACATTCCGGACAAACCCTGTATGTCACATACATATATGTTCAGGTGTCGTCCCAGAGTCTACTATTTTTAAAAGACAAAATATATTTTTACAGCACTGCAATTCTTCTCGACGGCTCATATCAGAAATCAAGAGGGGAGGACTTTAATATAAGTATGAGCCAGACCGCTATTAATATTTGTCAAACATTATATTACATATTATGTTTTATTTCAGATGCATACTTAAAATAACTGGGTTAATTAAAATTAAATTTACCAAAGACTGGAAGATTATTAATATAAATAAACAAAATTTCATGGTCAAGTTTTGCATTTTGTGCATGCATCATGCATTTTGGGATGGATGGTATGGCCACTGTACACGTGTGGCCATACTGAAGTCTGATCAAGAACATTTCTAAATAGAAAGGGTTACCTTAGTTTAAATGTAAAAAAAATGACAATTCATCACTTGTTTGCTAGGTTATGTTTCCTAAACTTAACGCACTCGATAACATTCCACTACTCGAGTGAAATTGACATTTCTATTTGAAAGAATGGCATCACCAAATGTAATTAGATTCGCTTTTAGTTCGAAAACTGCTAGATTCGCATTGAATCCAGTAATTAGAATCCCACTGCAGAAATAGTTTAAAATAAGACCTACTGTTTACAATACTTTTATTGACATTTACCGGGTAATTCTTGAAAGTGGCTCACTCCCATAACTTTGTTGTTTTTAGAAATAAAATAACGAAATTTTAGAATTGGGTATTAGACATAAATCTGCATTTATTGTAGTCAACAATTTTTTATTCGCTTTCAGTTTAAGCAGAAATGGCCCCAACTTCCAAATATTAAATGGCATGTCCATGTTCTGTCATTAGTCACTTTTTGACGCATGTCATTCATTTTTTGATTCAAACTTTTGATCTAGAGTGGTTAGAGTTTAGTAATACGTTTCAATTTAACCCATTAAGTCCCAAATGTCCTGATTTTTTTAAGAGTTTTCAGCCAGCTTATTTTCAATGCTATCGGTGCTGAAAAAATTTCGATCAAACCTATTCTGACGTAAAATTTCATGATTTTCTGAATGCGTCAATACGGCTATTAAATAACCGAACTACTGTCCTAACACTTTTCATTCATTACCATGTACACTAGCAACTTTTTCGCCTTGTGTACTCTCCTTGGCGATCTCTACACCATTCCATACGACTTTTCCATTGTTGAAAGCAGTGCTGAAAGTTCGCTTCTGTCAGCTGGTTCAGAACCTCCGTCGCTTTTGCTTTTAACCGCTTCCACACTTTCCGAATCTTGTCCCCTTCAGCGCCGATTTTACTGGGAAAGGGGGCAAGGTCGGAAGAGTATGATGGATGTTCCAATACAGAAATGACGTATTTTGCAAAAAACGCCTTCACAGACAAAGCAGAATGGGCCGGTGCATTGTCTTGGTGAATCTATCATGATTTGGTCTTCCACAAATCGGGTCTTCGTCTTCTCACACGCTCACCGTGCCGTCCGGGGCGCGGATCGTCTTCGGTCGTCTCACATCCCTCTTTAAACCGTTTAAACCATTCAAAAACTTGTGTTCGGGATAAACATTCATTCCCGTCCACTTCTTTTAACATTATATAAGCTTCTGTAAAAGTTTTCGCCAGTTTAACAAGACACTTGAGATTAAACCGTTGCTCCATCTGAACACATGACATTTTTCAACGCGTCACTGGTGCGTAGACTAACTCAAACGACTGCTACAGTCAAACTGAGCGACCCACTGGCCTGTCCAGCGAGCTCAGGGTGGGGAAAGTATCACCAGACACAGTTCTGTTCAAACTTGTCGCGACACGCTCGCAGCGCGCTGGTAACAGCATTAGTTCAGTTATTTAATAACCACACCTTCGTAAATGTAGATTTGTCTAAAAATTGCTGACTACGTCAATAAATGTAGATTTATGTCTAATATCTAATTCTAAAACTTCATTAATCCATCCATGAAAACAACAAAGTTTAGGGGTGGCAGCAGATCTGAAGTTGCCGTCTCGTTACTTGACATTTGTTGACAGTTTGAAATTATCTGAACCTTTACACTGGCTTTAATAGTGGTTTGTGTGTTTTTTGAGCTTCAAACGTTTATCTTACATTGAAAAACCGTTGTTTTCAGAGCTATCAAAGTGTTATAGTTGTCAGACTTCCGTTTGTGAAATGTCAAAACAGTTAAACAGAGTTAGTAGCATGTTTGTTACGCTATTTTGAAAAACTAGACAATATTGGTCCATCGCTACCTTTAACAGCTGTTAGAAAAAGTAATTTAAATATAGCATAAAAATATTAATTAAAACTACAGTCTAATGGATTGTTTTAACGTAGCAGCAAAGCTAAACTTGAACGTTTCTATGGTTAATTCTACTTGTTGTCGCGTAGAAAGTGTAATCCTACCAAGAGGGTTACAAAATACTGTAACAATGAATCAAGTGCTATTCATAACATTTATAAAGTATATTAAACACGATAATGTGAACTTATTTTTTCAGTAATATTGGCCTTGATCTTAGTAATAACATACTAATCCCAGATAATTTAGAACTGAAAATGCCAATTAATAACCCAAAATCCATCTTCATAAATCCTACTGGATCGCCTGGAAGTCTGCAATATTATTAATAATATGAAACTAAAAAATTGCGGTGTTGATAACATCAATGCCAAAACCATCAAAACTCTCCCTCAATTTTTATTACACATCCACTTGTTTATATCTTCAACTTATGTATAGAAACTTCAACCTGGCCAAACGCCTTAAAAAACGCTGAAATCATCCCTATCTATAAATCTAATGACAAAAGATATGCACAAAATTATAGACCAATATCTCTTATATCAAACTTGGCCAAAATTTTCGGAAAAAATATTTTTGAGAGACTATATAACTTCATTACATCTTGCAAAATCTTATCTGGTCATTAGTATGGTTTCATTAAGAACAAAGGTACCAAAGACGCCTTACAAAACATATCTAATATATTATATAACAATCTTGATAAAGGCAAACCTACTGCAATAACTTTTCTAGATCTAGCCAAAGCATTTGATACAGTTAATCATGGTATATTACTAAAAAAGGTATACCGTTATGGAATAAGAGGTAATGCTCACAATCTAATCATTAACTATCTAAGCAATAGACAGTAAAGTGTTAAGGTTAAAGACACATTAAGTAATAAGATGAGTGTAAATACAAGAGTCCTACAGGGAACTATCCTGGGCCCTTTGTTATTTATCAATACGTGAAGTGGTGTTGAGGTAAAAATGAATGATGAATTACAAAAAGATTACAACCTGGTTTGCTTTGAACAAACTGCCATTAAACCTAGATAACAAATTTTGAAATGAAGGTTGAAAATAAAACTCTTAACAGAGTTACTAGTTGTAAGTACTTGGGAATCATGTTTGATTTTAATATGAAATGGGAACATATAAATTATATTTACAGTAAAATAAAATATCTCGTTTTTGTGTTCTACAAACTGGCCAGAATCATGAGCATGGAGACATTGGGAAAGATATAGAAGCTCTTCAATAAACTACCAAATAGTATCAAAAAAACATTAGAACTAAAAATAAGAAGAAAAAAATAAAAGAATGGATTATATATTCTGTTATCTAATTAATAAAATTAGAATAGAAACTTTCATGTGAAATACATATACAATGAAGAATAGTGCCGGCACACTAAGTTACTAATTTATATTTATATTTTGTAAATTATATTTGTGCAACAAATTTAGTTTAACTTTAGTTTTAAGATTTTTTTATTGTACCAGTCCCACCAACAGATAATATTGTTTATCTCTGTGGGAGTTGCAAGGAGTTTTATGGCTCTTGTGTAACTTGATCTGGTGAATAAATAAATAAATAAATAATAATTTAAAAGATAAAAACTACATTTGTGACCGAATCGTGTGAGAAAATCTAAAAAAAAAATATGTTTTTTAAAAACCTCAAACAAAAACAAGGAATCCATCCATACAACAATCAAAATTGTTTTTAAATACTGAATAATTTTATAGCAATCTGGCATCAGTGCGCTCTAAAACTAAACAAGTGTTTGATAACATGCATCGTTTTTATTTTGGTTGAAATATACAAATGTTTTTCACCATTATATCATCTGTTTTGAGTATGAAATTCATCCTCATAAAAAACCCTGTATAATAACTATTGAATATTGGTGTAAAAATTACCAGTCACATTGTTCTTCCTCCTTTTTAATATCAAGTTCCTCCGCCTTAATGTCCAGACAGTCCTCGGGCTCATTGTATTCCATCTTACTTTCATGTCGATTTTGTGAGGATTCAGCATCCTAAGAGAAAGAATGAATTTATTAACAGTAAGTGGTACTGCCTTTAGGATATATTCTGATATTACACTGGGCGACACAGAATCATGGTGAACTCCCTTTATCTTTGTTTATTTTTATCCAGATTTTTCCAGAACTTACTTGAGTTTGCAAAGATAATGAATATGGTAAATATAAAATGATATTACGGTCCTGTACTTTTATAACCGGTTAGAATAATTATTAAATTTTCGATTAATGATTTAACCATACGAACATGTCTTTCTTGGTCCTGATTAGATTGACCTGATTGATGTTTAATTGTGGGCGTGTCCTTTACCAAATTTAACTGTACCCGGGAATAGTGATTAAGGCTTGGTTAACTCGGTTACTTCTATTCTACTATACAAAAACCGTGTATTGCTAAAAGTTTTTTTATCCCGTTATTAGCACCTAGTTAAAAATTTTGTTTGTTATAAATTTATTCACGCATTGAGTAGGATGTTCAAAACTTATCTGAGGATGAGGATGAAGAAATTGTCGATTTTTTTAGCAAATATGTGAAACTACACTACAGTGGCGGATGGTGGAACTTGAAACTCTTGTACTTTCGCCACCAGAAAAACTTGGAAACGGCTTGCAAAATATTTGCAAATTATTTTTTATATCAAGTGAAGTGTTCCAAAAACGAAGTGCTAGGGTGAAATAACAATCCAAATTAGTAGAGCTCAGAGGTTAATAATGGATATGTGTCCGTACTGCTTCTCGGAGTTTCCATAAATTATATCAATAACATGCATTAAATTAGTATTGTTCTTTTTAGGCGCCGGTCAGCACCCTTCGTGTAGCATCTGTCGCATTCGAAAGTAGCAGCAATACATGGCGTTTATTTACTTTACAAGCTCTCCTGCCCATAGTGACTGTAGGCTGCTGTAGACGTATTTCCGCATTTGTGCTTTCTAACACACTTGAAGCTAACAAATGACCTTCCACGGTTTTTAGCTCATCCAGTCCCCCAACCACTACGCTGGCTATATTCTGTCCTTCAACTTCTGTCGTTTAATATTAAAAGCTACCATCATTTTGACTGAATCCAAATTAAATTGTCTCTGTCTGTCTCGCGCTCTCACACCACCACTTACACAAGCTTTATGTAAAACGAAGTTCATTTACATTAAAAGTCAGTTCCGTAAAATTGTTTATCCAACGCTCCACCGTAACACATACGACGCACGCTGTCCTGACATTTTACACTTATTCGACGCTTCGTGCATACGAACGATGCATCGACCAGCGCAGTTTAACTAATTCTAACAATACGTGTAAATTATGTGTGGATGAGAAAAATCTGCGCAAAAATGGTTCCAAAAAACCTTCCGCAGGAACAAAAAGAACATCAGGAGAGAAAAGCGTCTTGACTTTTGGAATCGTTGAAAATTATCCCCATTTTATGGAACGTGTCATTACTGGTGAGGAGACTTGGGTGTTTGAATACGACCCGAAACCAAGCGCCAAAGCATGGAATGGCATACAAGCTCTCGTAGACACAAAAAAGCAAGAATGAGCAAGTCGAAGATCAAAATGCATGCTGATTTGCTTTTTTGATAGCCAGGGCATTGTCCACAAATAGTAGCCAGGGAGTTTGTGTCTCCAAGCCAAACAGTAAATCAATACTCTGGATGTTGCATCACGACAATGTGTCTTGTCACAAAGACATTTCAGCAAACGAGTCCTTAGCGTAAAAAAAACATTTATGTGGCTCCTCAGCTTCCTTATTCACTTGACTCAAGTCCTTGTGACTTTTTCTCTTTCCGAGATTGAGAAATCACCTCAATGGACCATAGAAAACATTCAAATGGCTGTAACCGACCAGCTGAAGGCTATTCCAGTATATGAGTTCCAGCATTGCTATGAGAAATGGAAGAACCGTCTCCGGCCCTGTGTCACTTCCCAAGGAAGTTATTTTGATGTAGACAATACTGAATTGTAATTCTATTTGAATAAAAAAAATTTTTAAATCAGTCTCATTACTTAATTTACACACCTCAGTACCAATTACCATAACTTTTACAGATCATGTAAATACTTTTACTAAGAAATACTTTTGTATTTACTTGATTATGAAAAAAAAAAAAAATATATATATATATATATATATATTTTGCAAATGTTTTGCAAGTCATTTCCAAGATCTTCTGATGGGGAACACATTATTTGAAATGTTTACTGAAGCTTTTTACTTAAGTCTAGTAATCACGCCTTCAAATATGATATGGGTCTCATGGCTTCTGTGGCAAATTCCACCAACCACTACTGCCACACTATAAGAGAATGTTCTGTTCCATATTGAGAAATAGAATAACAATTTTTCTTCAATCAAGTTCTCAAAAAAATGTCGGGGCAATATTTAATGAGAAAGAAATTAAAATTCCTCATTTTTGTTTGTCATTTTCCGGTTTAACACAGGAGTTTATATAAATTTATCTTTAAATATCGTAGAAAGATAGTTAGATTTGTAGCATGAGTAGAGTTTTGATTATCTTGAAATTTTCTTCGCCCAATAGATAAAATGTATAAAACCACTTTCAAATTCAACCAGGCAAAATTTAATTTAAAAATCATTAATTTTTAAATTAAATTGTTCAAGATAAAATCGCCGATTCGATTGCCAAACGACTGTGACTATGTTCATACTAATGTACAGGTATAAAGTACAATTTACATTACCTCACATGTATTTAACAGATGGTGAGGTTAGGTTAGGTTAGATTAGATTAGGTTAGGTTAGGGTTAGGTTAGGTTAGGTTAGGTTAGGTTATGTTAGGTTAGGTTATTAGAGGCGCCGTTATGTTTTTGTAAAAGTACACACATTCTGCTAACTGCTGTACTTTCTATGACAAAACTTTCTATGAACAACCAGTTGCAAAAAGTACCGGGCCACAAAATATTAACTAAACCAGAGTACTAGGTACAAACCTCATTGGCATCATGATGAACCAGCACATGATTGGACAGATCTTCCTTCCGTTTCGTCTTATAAAAACAAAATTTGCACTTATAAGTTATTACCTCATAAATATCTCGATGATTCATCCTAAAATGCCTTGTCAAATATATTTTCTGTGTCGTCTTATAGGAACAAAATTTGCAGTCGTAAGTTGTTGCCTTGGAAGCATCCTGGTGGATCAGCATGTGCCTGGTCAGATATTCTTTAAATTTCGCCCTGTAGGGGCAAAGTTGGCATTGGTAAGGCGTTACCTGGGAAGCATCGTGGTGAATCAATGCATGATTGGACAGATCGCTCTTCCGTTTCGTCTTATAAGGACACAGGAAACACTGATAAGTGGTATACTCGGAAATATCTCGATGATTCATCCTGATATGTCTGGTTAAATACGTTACTTGTTTCGCCTTATAGGGACAATGTTTGCAGTCATAAGTTATTACCTCCGAAGCATCCTGATGAATCAGCATGTGTCTGGTTAAATTGCCTTTCCGTTTTGCCTTGTAGGGGCAGAATTTACAGTCGTAACTCATTAATTCGGATATATCTTGGTGGACAAACATATGCCTCTTGAGCCTATGCTCCCGATTAGTTGTGTAGAGGCAAAAGTTTGCATCGGAAAGTTTCTGCGCTGGACACGTCCTTGTGAGTCGACATGTGTTGGGTTAAATACCTTTTCTGTTTCGTCTTATAGGGACAAGTTCGCAGTCGTAAGTTTTTACATCGGAATCATCCTGATGAACAAACATACTGTATCAGGGCTTGTAGAAATCACTGATTTTTGAAAAGGAGTAGGGTCGATTTGGGCGATTTTTGCCCCAAATTATTTTTGGATGAAAAAATCAGAAAACATTTTTTTTAATGTCTACTAACAATAATAAGTTGACTCTCCTAGACCGACTTGACCAGGGTTTCCTGGGGTTTTTGATGTCGTTAGTTCCGAACCTGAAGTCCGTTAACCTGTATCACATCAAGTTCAAGGTCACTTGAAGGTCAAATTGAAAAAGCTGACACAGAAATCCAGAAAAAATAGATGAACACGTTTTTGGCGTCTCTGAATTGGATTTCAGGCTTTGTTGAATCGCTCGTTGTCAATTAGAGGTCATTTCGAGGTCAAATCAATATTATGCTGTAGTGAAGCTGAATTAAATGCCATGTAATGAATTTGAATCACGCTATGTATAGGTTTTTGAGGTAGCTGAATCAGGGGATCAACTAGATATAGTTTCAAGGTGACTTAATACCTCAAGATTGAGCTAAAAAACGCTTTGTTTTCATACAGTGGATGTAGGCATCTGGAACCATAGATTTAAATCAGGGGTCTCGAGGTTAACCCGATGTTATTTGTTAGTTGAACCTTTTTTGAGCTTGTTGAATTGAAACAAAGAACCGGTTAACCTTGTGATGTTTGATAGAGGTCATTGTAGCGATTAGTAGTAGATTATTTTACGGCTGGAAATAAAGGTTTCAGGGTCTACTAGGGAGAGACTAGGATGTTTTCTAGATTTCTACATATAACACTCTAAATGTAAAACTTCGAAGAAAATTGATTGACCTTTTAAGGACGGGGATTTTTACGTTGAAATTGGACTTTTTTTTTACACGATATTAGTACATAAAATCGAAGAATCTGTCACGTCAAGTGCCCGACAAATTTGGTGGTCGAAATTTCGACCAGTCCGTCTGGGACGGAAAGTCCCATGTTAAAAATTTTATTTGTGGAATTAACAGTGCATTCCTAAGTAATTGGATGCGCTGAATACGAAAAGGATAATAAAAAATGTCCAGAAGACATCTCTGACCTTGAAAATTGCATTTCAAGGTTAAATCCGTTGTTTTCTGTCCGAAATGATATCTGTACGTTTTTTTATGCGTTGGATGCAGAGAAATAGTAACGTTTATTATGAGTCATTTGCAAGAAATATTTCAGTTTTTGCTCTCAGCATGACCCATGATCAACAGCGTGGATGTGGCGAAAATTTGATCCCTTTGGGGTGCTTGATTTTTGTGAGTGCTCTTGCCCCTCACTTTGGGGTGCTTGATTACCGTGAGTCCCCTTGCCTTTAACTTTGGGGTGCTTGATTACCGTGAGTATACCAATTTACATGCCGAAATACCGAATAAAAAATTCGACCTTGAAATCACTATTTCCAAGGTCAAATATGCTACCTAAAAATTGTTACACTATATTTTCTATATTCAAAACATAATATTATCCCCAAAATCACTCAAAAATATTATGATACTTGAGTGGTCGAAATATCGACCAGTCCCGTCCTTAAAAGGTTAATTAAAAGGTTACAATCACTTGAATAAACTTTTCATTTGTAAAACTGGGCCTAATTTATTATGAAAATTAAATACACCAAGATTTAGAATAGGCTAGTGGGAATGAGCACTTTTGTCAAATTGGCACACTTAATGTTGAGCAGCCATATTGGTGTAACCCTGAACGAAACTGTTTTTTTTATTTCATTGAGTTTCATACGTTAGTGTTTAGAATTGTAATGGTTATCTATTTTTTGAAGACTAAACCCTGAGCAAACAAGGAAAATATTCCGGGAGTGACATTTCACAGGTAATTTGACATTTCACAATTTTCAAAATTAGTTTCAAATTATTATAAAAACATTGTTTTATTAGATATATTATAGTGATTGTACACAGAAGCACTCTTGGGACTATGGCATGTGTAATGAAATGTTTCAGGGTCAATTTCAAGTTTGTTTTTCGTGAAGCCGAAATATTAGTATCACTTTGTTTATACCATTTTTCACGCATAGAACGAATGGGATGCATTCCCTCTAGTCTACTCTAAATCTCGGCGATTAAATATGGAAAAGTACCTCCATTTTTTCCTGTACACTGGTCATATCCTGGTGGGTCAACTTGTGACTGGTCAAATACCTTTTATGCCTCGTCTTATAGGCACAAAGTGTGCATTGGTAAGTTATTACCCTCGGAAGCTTCCCGATGAATCAACATGTGATTGTTTAAATTGCTTTTCTGTCTTGTCTTGTATGAACAGGAAATGCAATCATAAGTCGATGTATCGGACACGGCTTTGTGAGTCCTCATATGTTTGAGCAAATCTCCTGTACATCTCGCCTTATACGAACAAAAAATGCAATCATAAGTCGTTACCTCGGGGTCATCTTTGTGAATCCTCATATGTTTTAACAAATCTCCTTTCCGTTGTGTGTTAAAAGGACAAAGTGCACATTGATAAGTCGTTACCTCGGAATCGCCCTGTTGAATTAACATAAATGTGCGGTTAAATTGTATTTGTTTCGCCTTTTTGTCGAGACCGGATCATTTTTGTGCATGGGAATTAAAAAAAATTTTTTTTTCACATAAGAACAGGTGTAAAGTTTATCAGTTTGCGTATATCTTACTTTCTGGGTTGAAGCTCCAAGTTTCTAGTTTTTGGATTTCGAATTTAAATTTTTTAGCATCAACAGTTTTAGATAAATTATTAGAAAACAATGAACAGAAAATTTTCGAAATTTTTGCAACTTTTAAAAGTTGCACAGACTTTTGATATATTTTTTTTCAATAATTTCATCATAATGGAACCTCACTAACCGGTGGAGGTTCCCGGTTCCCAGTGGAGGTAAAAGAACGCTCAATTCTAGAGAGAAGGTACTCTTGTTTAGGTCGTCTAAATCTATCAGTTTGTAAGTTATTTGCATTTGAAATGTTCAATGTATTTTGTTATGATTTTTTATTTATAGAAGCAATCAAAGCAACAGTAAATAACAATAACAATATTTGGTAATAGTGATAATTACAAACTTAAAATCAAATGTTGGAAGTGCCCAAAAAGTTGTGAACCGATTTTAATTTTTAAAAACTGATTTTCTTCGTCTTTTTAAGCGCTTATAACGTGCTATTTTTTGTTTTTCTGAAACAATTTTTGTTGGTACTTAAAGAGTGAAAAAAAAAACTGTTTTTCACACGTTTATGAATTTTTTTTGGTTATGTTCCTACAAACCGATTTGATCCAAAACTAGTGCACTCAAATTGCACTATTTTTTACCTAGTTATCAATTTTTTTTTAACGCTTGAGGAATTTTTTGAAAAAATCTTTTAGGCTGGCATTGCTATAAAAAATATAGCAATACCAGCGCCTGAAAAAAAATAAAAATACATTGAAACTTTGCAATGCAAATAACTTAAAAACCGATAGATTTAGACGACCTAAACAAGAGCACCTTTTCTCTGTAGAATTGAGCGTCCTTTAGATTCCTGACTCGTTTTATGCATGACTCAACAGATAAAAAAATACGTTTTAATTTACAAAAAAATAAATACTGTGAAACTAGCGCCCTGTAGGAGCAACGTCAAAATAAGCTTAAAACTCGTAATTCTCATACCAAAAAACATAACACTACCAATTTTCAGATTTATACTATCAAAACTTTCCCGATTATTGAGAAATTTCAGAACAAAATTTAAACTTTGAACACCCTGTATCTCTTAAACCAGTGACATTAGTATCAGGCATGAGCTCAATCATAATATTTTGGTGTCTAGTATCTTCAGTTTACTCTTGTCCCATTCTTTCTGACTCACCTTGTATAATAGTTTCTAACTAAAGCTTGTCAAGTTCTTGTGTGAAAGTCCCTAAACTACCACCAATGCTGCTTGTGTTCCCACAGCCCACCCTGTACTGTTAGTTCTGCCCAAAACTGATCCTATCTCTAGTCACCACAAGTAATTACCTCAGAATCATCCTGATGAATCAACATGTGTGCGGTTAACTCGCCCTTAAGTTTCGCCTTATGCGAACAGAAAATGCAGTCATACAACGTTACGTCCGACTCGTCTTTGTGAATCCTGATATGTTTCAGCAAATCTCCTTTCCGTTTCGAGTTGTAAGGACAAAGTACGCACTGATAAGTCGTCACTTCGGAATTGTCCCGATGAATCAACATGTGTACAGTCAAATTGTGTTTCTGTTTCGCCTTATATGCACAAAAATTGCAGTCATAAGTCGTTACCCCAGAATCATCCTGATGAATCAACAAGTGTGCAGTTAAATTGCTTTTGTACCTCGCCTTATAGGGACAGAAGTGGCAGTCATAAGTCTTTACCTCGGAATCGTCTTTGTGAATTATCATATGTTTGGGTAGATCTTCTTTCCGTTTCGTCTTATAAGTACAAAGTGTGCACTGATAAGTCGTTACCTTGGTGGCATCCCGATGAATCAACATGTGTCTAGTCAAATTGCCTGCCCGTTTCGCCTTATAGGAACATAAACGGCAGTCAAAGGTTCTTATTTTGACAGACTTCTGGTGAATCAATACGTGTTTGGACAAGTCTCCCTCCTGCTTCGTCACATAGGTGCAATGCTTGCAATGATAACTTGTTACCGTGGCATTTTCATTTAACTTATCATTCTTCGCATATTCCATTCCTGTTTCAGAAGCATCCTGAGGAAGTAATACACGTAAAGTGGTTTTGTAGTATTACAAAGGTATTTTCTTACCTGATATTGGTCACCTTTGATGGTCTGGTTTGTCTCTGGGTCATAAGATGTGTTCACAAAGCATTTTATTTCAGTATTTTCAGGAGGTTCCTCAACGGATTGAATTAATGAAAGACTGTTACGTATAGTCCTAAAAGCACATTGTCAATAAGCTTACTACAACTAGATATATAAAACAAATGCGATATCGATTATATTAGCCTAATATCGATTTAATTAGCCTACTAAATCTAGACATTTTTTTAACCTGTAAATTGCTCAAATGGAGAAGCGGTATTGTGGAAACTGGAGCCCAAACGTGTTGAGCCATCAAAGGTGAAACCAAAGACAACAAAATAATGTATTATTGTCGTAGGGTGGTTATTAAAAGATAATTCCACGGGCTACAATAAGTTTAATTTTCTTCGGGGTGGGCGAGAAGTTATAACACAAGATACAAAAATAACCGGTTAAAATCAACTTAGGACTATCAACGACAAAACAGTGGAAAACGACCGTATACAAACAGTGCGTATCCAAAAGGTTTGAGTGCACACGGTGGCTCTTTCCGAATGATTTTGACTCTCTCCCAGGTCTGTTCCTACTGTTGCCATCCACGCGGCAAAGGCATGTGTGCAAGCGGCGAGCAGGTGTTTCCTGTAAGCGAGGGAAAACCAAACCAAGGGCCAGGGGCGTACTAATATTAAATTTTGCTACATTGTATTACACTTTTTTCAATACAAAATTATATATATTATGAAAAAAAAGTAATTTTGTTTTTTTTAATCTTCGAAATTTCAGTTAATTCAGTCCCTCAACCACTACGCTAGGTATGTTATGTCCTTTAACATTCGTTGTTTCGTCATCGCTAAGCCATATAGGTTTATCGAGCAATTCCGAGACGATATTTTTTTGTCAAAAACTTTTTTTTATGTCAAATTCATGTACAAACTTCGCGTACTTTCCACTCACAGCGTTCTAGACAACTTATACTGAACTCGGGATGGTCTAATTTGGCGAATGGAATATTACAGGCTACCGTCATTTTGACTAAATCCAAGTTAAATTGTCTTTGCCTGTCTCGCGCACTCACACTACCACTGACACGAGCTTTATGTTTACATACCGAAAAACATATGTTTTACGTCACGTCAGTACACTGTTACACACAGTACAACGCAGTTCACTGCCATTCCGCAAAATTGTTTATCCAACGCTCCACCGTTACATATGACGGACGACGTCACGACATTTTTACAAACTTATTTGACATTTCATGCACACGAATGATGGATCGATCAGCGTAGGACAACGTAACTAATGCCAAAAAAATACGTCAAAAAATTCTGACCAAAAAAAGACGTATTTACAGGGTTTGTCCGGAAAGTAATGTCAGTGAATTTTTTCCCCGAGACTGTACGCGCCAGCCCGCGCTTTACGTGCTGGGATTGTGGGGTGGGGGGGATCTGGCAACAAAATCCAACAAGCGTCAGTTGGCTACCGGTCGTTGTAGCGGTCGCATCACTCGTTCTTTGAGGGTCGTTACAGTGACCCGTGCAAGAAAAAATGCAACGTTCGCTTGAGCAACGGATGGCGATCAAGTTTTGTGTGAAACTGGAGAAGAGTGCTGCGGAAACCATTCCAATGTTGAAGAAGGCTCTCGGCGTCGATTGTCTTTCGGACAGGCAAATTTTCTGGTGGCACAAGGCCTTCGCAGAAGGTCGGGAATATGTCAACGACGAGAACCGCGCTGGACGGCCATCAACGTCCAGTTCCGACGACAATGTGAAACGTGTGCGTGACTTGTTGAACACTGACCGTCGTCTAAGTGTCCGTTTAATTTCCGAAACATTAGACATTACGAAAACCATTGTTCACGAAATTGTGTCGGAGTCTTTAGGAATGAGGAAGGTGTGCGCGAAGCTCGTACCAAAAGTGCTAACGGACAATCAAAAATCGAGGCGCGTCGAAACCTGCCAAGAACTTTTGGACACCTGCGAAGACAACCCCGCTTTCCTTGATGACGTCATTACCGGGTACGAAAGTTGGGTCTTTGAATACGATCCGGAGACGAAGAGGAAAAGTGCGGAATGGCACACGTCGAACTCCCTAGCCCCAAGAAGGCCAGGATGTCCAGGTCAAAGATCAAGATAGTGCTGATTGTCTTTTTTGATTGCCAGGATTGGTCCATCATGAGTTCGTTCCGCATGGGGACAACCGTAACAGGAAAGTTTTACATCGAGGTGCTGAAGCGGCTGAAACGCAGGGTGAATCGCGTCCGCCCAGACATCTCCAAATCCTGGAAGCTTCACCACGACAATGCGCCTTCGCACACCTGCTTCCTCGTGGCCGATTACCTCGTCAAGGCAGGCATCACCGTTGTTCCCCAGCCTCCCTACAGCCCCGATGTGGCCCCCCAGACTTTTTCTGTTTCCGCGCCTCAAAACCCCAATGAAAGGACTGCATTTTGGGTCGGTGAAAAACATTCAGAAGGCTTGCACCGACGCTTTAAAGGCGATTCCGGAAAACGACTACCGTGCGGCTTTTGATGCGTGGAAGACCCGCTGGAACCGATGTGTGGACGCAGGAGGAATGTATTTTGAAAGTATCTAAAGATTTGTACACATAGAACCAATAAAAACCATTTTTCAAAGCTCACTGACATTACTTTCGGGACAAACCCTGTATATTCTTGATCTTAAATTTATAACCTTATTTAATTGTCAATGCTGTTACATTATGTGGGAGCCATTATTTATTTTATAACTGTGACAGTCATTTGGCAAAAGTTTGACAACAACAATGTTTCGTTTCGAGCTTCAACATAACCGCTATTTGTATTTATCTCGTTCATAGCCAGATTTTATGACGTTTTTTTTTTTTGAAGGGTTCCTTATAAAAATATTCCAGTCACGTTAAGACCGGCCCTTCATTCATCACATGAGGGGTATAGATGCAAAACTCACATTATCCACTTTTTAAATTTTTTTTAGGAAGAAAGAATAACTGATTTCTCACTTTTCAAGTGACTTAAGGCTCTGAAATTTTTTTTTGGTATTTGTATTAGAACTTTAAATTTGATTTTCAATTGGTGAAATAACAGCGCAACAATATTTGACTCCAAGAAAGCGAATTAAAATTTGGATAATGTGGGTTTTGATACAACTTAGGACCTCTAATTTTTGTTATTTTTATAAACGACATTATAGATGCAGTTGATGTCAAATGCCTTCTCTATGCTGATGACTTAAAAAATATTTTGTAAGATTAACTCTGATTTAAATACGTTTAGGCTTCAAACAAATCTGGATAAAATCCAGGAGTGGTGCGTTATTAATAATCTGTCATTGAACGTGCAAAAGTGTAACATACTTAACAAAAAAAGTGAACCTTCTCTTTTTCAATTACACACTTAATAATACACAACTGAATAGAGTTAATGAGTTTAACGACTTAGGGGTCTTATTTGGTTCTAAACTTAGTTTCAATCAACATATCAACAACATTGTACTTACTTCATACAAAAGTCTTGGTTTCATAATTAGAAACTCTCAGGGTTTTAATGACGACAGAGTATTATTTAATCTGTTTAATGCCTTTATTCTGTCTAAATTAGAATATGTGAGCGTTATTTGGAATCCTGGGTATTAATTATATAGAGACAATCTGGAGAATATACAACGTAAATTTCTAAAATTTGTTTCATATAAGGTAGATGGTTACTACCCACTGTAGGCACACCTCATCAAGACTTGTTATTAAGACACAAGATCATGGACTTATAGTGGTTCTAATTTTAATTGAAAATGATAAATACGCCTGGGGAACAAAAAAAGCGGTGCAACTTTATGATTCCATGGGCGTGCATATATCTTTTATAAATTCGAAAATTGTGAATTTTTTTTTTCATTTAAATCAATATAGGAGATTAAAATTAGCCTGCAAAAACTCTTAATATTTGTAATATAATTTGCTGTAAATAATGCTCATTTAGCCAGACAATCTCAAAAAATTGTCTGTGTTAATAAACCTAGCTGAAATACACGTCACTGGCGTCTTAGACAAGTAGTTTAAGTACCTAATTCATAAAGTCGTAAATCATTTAACGACATCGTTAAAATTTTATGGCACAGTGGACCGAACAAATATTAGCAATGTATTATATGCAAAGTGGTTTATCTACAGTGGTTTCCGTTGCGCCACCAGCGGACGGCTGGTTGGCCAGCCAGCGCGTTGCCGGCTCTTTAAAATTTTCTTGAGTATAGTAATATACATAAAGTTGTTTTAATTTATAATTATTTTTTCCAGCATTTTTAAAGCTTTATTTTAATGCTAACTAATAAATTTATATCTATGTATTTTTTTTTTTAAATATTTCCAAACTAGCTTTCTAAGAATGTCACTTAACTAACAGTTTACTGAAGTATGAAGTATACTTGTATAGTGAGCTTAGCAATTTTAGAAAATAAATCTGACAACCTTGCTTTTTTCTACCTATTTTCAATTTAGAATGGAAAGATAGTACACAGTAGAAGAGAAATGCACTGCCTGATATTTCTATTCAAAATACTTAACAATTACCTCGATTTGCCTTCCATCTTGCATTAAATTATGTTTGATGTACCCACATTTGTGACTAGGCATACTAATATGTATTATTAGTAGTATATTTAGTATAGTATAGTGTAGTAGTATACTTAGTATTATTGTTATTATTATTATGATTGTCTTTAAACTGTTGTGATTTTAAACATCTGTTGTCCCCCATCCTTATAAATGGATTTATCTGTTGGATAGTGTATCCAAATAAATAAATAAAAACTTTTTGGATAATGGTAATTTTACTCCAAATTATTCTACATAATATTATTTTTTACACTAAAATTCATGAAGTTAAGCTAAGAAAAAGGAAACAAACTCAATGGTATATCGGAATAACATGGAACCAACCATCTAGGAAATCTAAACAAGAAGAGAAGCAAAACTCGCATTCTCCTTAGGCAGTCGGTCATATTGGTTTATCGCTTTAAGCTTTTTCATTGGTGGATATGGATATGTGAGTTTTGGCAACTTCAGATCGTAGGAGAATGTGACTTTTGAAACAATTCACAGATTCCACAGTTTAAAATAAATACGAAAATTTGAGTTTTGTACCACTTCTAAACTTTAAAATGCGGCACTCTCTCACAATTCCATTTCGAAAAATTATGGATAATGTGAGTTTTGCATCTGTACCCCTCACATTACAGTAGACACAACAAACCCAACCAGGGAGCCGATAGAAAATTTCGAAATGCAGAACAGTGTTTAACCATACGAACATGCATTTTTTGGTCATGATTAGATAAAATGTTTAATTGTGGGCGTGTCCTTTATAAAATTTAATTGTACCCAAAAATAGTGATTAATGCTACTTTAAGTCGGGTATTTACTATTTTATTATACAACGACCGTCGACTGCTAAGTTTTTTATATTGTTATTAGCACCCAATTTAATTTTTTTCGTTTGTTATAACATGATGTTCAGATATTAACCCGGATTTTTCAAGACTTATTTGAGGATAAGGACGTCGATTGTTTAGCAAATCAAGAAAAGTGAAAATATGTACGTGTCATTAAAGATTCAGAAGTTGAGGCCATTTCCGTTAAGCCAGAAGTGAATAATAATTTCCGACTATGCCAATAAATGCAGATTTATGTCTAATATCCAGTTCTAAAATTTAATGATTTCATCTCTACTACAAAGCTATGGAGGCGAGCCACTTTTGAGAGACACCCAGTATGTAGTTTAAATGTAATTTTTTGTTTCGATAAAGCGATTTCAAACAATTTTTTTTTAGTTCTGATTCAGGTCATTTCGGAAATTTAAGAAGGAGGAACCAAAACTAGGACATCTCCTTAATTGATTTCTTGAAAGAATGGAAAAACAACCTGCATATATTAAAAATTTAGTAGAAGTTACGGTAATTTAATTTAAATGCTAATTTAAAAAAAAACTGAATATTAAGTGTTCTTCCTATCACTTCCTACATATCATTGCAATTTAACTTTTATAAAATCATCATATTTCTATTACCTTTCACACTCGTCTTCCTCCGTTTTAATATCAGGTTCCTCTGACTTAATGCCTAAACATCCTTCGTGCCCAAGGTATTCTACCATATTTTTTTGTTGACTCTGTGCGCATGTAGCATCCTACGGAAAAAAATGAAATCATTAACAGTAACTGGTGCTGATTAGAATGTAGTTTGATATTACGTATGCATTAAACACGAACACTCTAAATAACTTTAATAATGACTTTAATTTAATACCCTTGTATTATAATGAGCAGAGTTGGATAATCAGTGCCGCATACATGTCGTATACTCCATAATTCCAATGCAGTGTCGACTCCCTCAAGTTAATGATGTTTAAGAGGGTAAGAGTTTTAAATTTTCGTTCAAATATAACATTTACAATGAATAAAAATTATCGCAAAGGACGCATACGCCACTAGCGCGCGGCACCGATTATCAACTCTAATAATGCGCCATTCCAAAAATAATCACATCTGGCAATGAACGAGAGAGATGGAAATAGCGGCTATGTCGAAGCTCTAGGCGAAAATTTGTTGTTGTTAAACTTTTGAAGCGACCGTCATAATTGTAATCATATAATGGACTTCATGTCATGTATAAATAATGGACTTCATTTTCATGTTTCAGCTGACATTTATTTTTGAAATGGCAGTAGAATGAATGGAATATGAAGTGGATATATTCGATGAGAGCTTCATTTGAGGACTTCAGGGAAGTTTTTCCAGATGAGTTGTTTTGATTATTTTAGCAGGTCAGTAAAACCTTTCCTAAATTTGTACCGGCAAACTGGAAGCCTCAATCGGCAACAAGAAAGTAACATACCCAGAGTAAGGACAGAATAAAACTTTGAATGGTTAGGCAAGTGAAGTGATGATCAATTAGCCATCTGAGCCAACAAATGAATCTCCCTATTCAATATGTCAACGAATTTTGAAAAAATGATTTGGAGCTCCATCCCAAGAAGACTAGAACTAAGGAGACCGAACTCGTTCGGTATCTAGGGATCAAATCTGTCCGCCTCCAGGAGGTGCTGTAAACAGTAATGTACTCGAGTCACGTGATGAGCAGCGGTCAGCGGTCCACATGTGAATGTTTATCATAGAAAACCATGCTATGGTTTTATATGACGTTTATCATTAAGCTGTCAAAGCGGGTGCTTACATGCCGTTTGGCTTTAACAAAAATATATACAAAAATAAATATGGTTCAAAAGTGCTGTGTTGCGTTGTGTGATTTAAGAAGCGATCCGAATAACCGGATATTATTTCAAATTACTGATGTATGTATTTACCGAAATATTTTCCTTTGTTGTATTGTTAACGTTGAAGTACGTAACATGAAATAGTTTGAGTACATTTTCATATTGAATATTGCGAAAATCTGTAATTGCAAAGACATTACTTGTGTAGACTCAATATAATATTCAACTACAAATTAACGAAAAATATCGAGCGTCTGTCAAATGTATTCGCACCACGGATATTCACACAGACTCTAACCTCTAATGCACACAGATTAGTACAGAACCACCGTATATGTATAGATATCTGTTTATATACCGTAGTAACCAGAGTACACAACTGTTTACAGCGCCTCTGGAGGCGGACATATTCGAGCCCGTCGCGTTATACAGAGAAAAGCCGCAGTTCGGTCTCCTTAGTTCTAGACTTCTTGCTCCATCCATATAGTCTGCAATCCACACGTGAAATTCTCAGAGCATATGGACCTCTAAGACTATATATAGTTCTGCCAATGTTTTTTCGCACGTTATTGACGCAATAAGCAGCACTGCGTATTGCGCATATTGACGCAATTAAGATAAGAGCTCAAGTGTGTATAAATACGGGCGGTCATCATTTTCATTAAAATTATCTGAAAATATAGTTTCTCTTTAATAAAGTTTTTCATTTCTAATTTTATATACCTGGTAAAAATACCCATCACACAATGTGACAGCCTTGACAATTCAATGAGGTTATAAATGTAATAAACCTTAATAAACATTTTTTTTGGGTGTTATTCTCCGAGAAAACACGTTGTCGTCGAGGCGCTTGGCGGCACGCAGCAGAACTGGTGCAAATTTGGATTTGGAACAAAAGAATCCTCTTAGTCTACATGAACATAGCTAGTGAAACACGTAGGGAATATTAAAAATATTGATTTTTACACTAACGTACTTGCACTCATATTTCAGAAGATTCAAGTATGTTTTAAACCAAAAAAACAAAAAATCGATTTTTTGAAAATTCTACAGTGGTTGCCTTAAAATAAAAATTAAACTAAAAAATTAAAATATTTTTCCAAAATGGCCGACATGTAAACAAATTTTTGAGAGCTTAAGCTCCAGCATGACAAAAAAGTCGCGCATAATGGCTGTTTTTTTTTTTAACTTTTTAATAACCTTGTATATGAAAAAATGTCCTAAAGAGCAAAGGGCCATAAGGGAACATTTTTAACATTGTGACTCCGATTTTCAATATGGTATTTTTCTTCGATGACCCATGATGACCTGCCACTAGGCCAAGAATATTATGGAAATCAACGCTGTACAATTTTTTATATTATTTATTTATTTTATTTATTTATTTATTGCTTCTATTCATATAAAAATCAAACAGCGAGAGTTCCATTAAATAAACAAACTAAAAATGTACGATGGTTATGTTATTACAAACAAAACTGTACCACTAAAACAAAGAAGAAGAAACTAAATAAAAAATTGTGATACATTAAATAATAATTATAATGAGTATGATAATAGCACTTAATATATAAAGTTAACTTAATAGATGTCGATGAGACTAGGAATTATGATTACAAAGATTATGAGCACACTTTTTTATAAAAAAATAAAAAGTCAGATTCTTGATGACCCGTGGCTCACCGATATTGGACATCAAACTTTGAGGGCCGAAAGATATTGTCATAACACATATTTTGGCAAATGTTTATGGCAACATGATATAATTGTGTCTTTTCGAATTGGACTGTTATATAGACCAACTTTATTTTTTAAATGACAACACTTCAGTGGCGGCCGATGGAATTTGACATGCTTGTATTTCCTTAAGGAGGCATTGGACCCATGGGACCCATGGGAGGGCATGGGACCCCCCATTTTAGGGGGGTTGTTACTAGGCCTAAGTAGAAGACTGTAATAGTAAAAAATCTTCAGGGAAAACTTGCGAATTGTTTTTCCAAAAATGGCTGCCTCCGGGCAGATCTTGGAAACGGCTTGCAAAATATTGGCAAAATATTTTTTTTCATAATCACCGAGTAAATACAATTTTTTAATACTTATGATTTTTGCAAAATACTTATTTTCCTTAAAGATACAACTATTGTAAAATCTACGTAGGCTAAAATGTTGTGATGAAATAAAAATTCAAATTTCCATAACTTTTACAGATCAAATCACAAGTATAAAAAAATTGTATTCACTCGGTGATTTATGAAAAAAAAATAAAATATTTCGCAAATATTTTGCAAGCCGTTTCCATGATTTGCCCAGAGGCAGCCATTTTGGAAAAATAATTTCGCAAGTTTTCCCCGAAGATTTTTTTGCCATTATAGCCTTCTACTTAAGTCTAGTAACCACCCCCTAAATGATGGTGTGGGTTCCATGCCTCCTCAAAAGATACGAGCATGTCAAATTCCACCGACCGCCACTGCAACACGAGGTTTTCTCTCAATATCTGAAAGAGCAATCCTTTCCTCTTTACTGTACACTCAAAAATTTGTTATGGTTACATAAAGAAATATTCACAAAAAATATAGACCTCCAAAAAAAACGAAATCAAAGTTGGCCAAGAAAAAAAAGACGTATTTCTATTCTTATTCGAATTTATAACCTTATTTACTTGCCATAACTGTCACATCATATGACAGCTATTGTTTATTTTACAAATTGTGACAGTCACTTGTCAAAAGTTTGACATAACCGAAAAGCTTAGACATGACGCTGTTTCCATCTCTCTCGTTCATAGCCAGAGTTGATGACGTTTTTTTGGATGTCTATACATTCTTTGTTAAAGAATGCAATTTTTTGAAAGTTTAATAGATCTAGTTTTATGGATTTTAAATTTAGAAAAGAATGTAATTTAAATAGTTCATTGTAAAAGAATGTAATTGGTTATTTGTTTATTTATTTTTTAGAAATGAAACAATAAAACGATAGTTAGCGAATTATCTGTTGAAGGTGACTTCTATTTTCTGCTAAGCAATGCCCAAGCCGGTCCCGAAACTCTTCAATGACATTTACTACAAAGTGTTAGGAAAACCTACAGGTTGTCGTTTAAAAAATAAAGTTGGTCGCCAAAAACAATCAAAGATGAACAGACAAAATTATTTCATGTTGACAGAAACATGGCGAATAAACTGATGACATCATATACAAGACATTAAAAAGTTACAGGCATTATGCGAGACTTTTTTTGCCACGCTGTACATGTTTTGCTTTGTAGTATTTAAGGATGTTTCGTTACCTCATAAGGGTCATTTTTGATGATCATATAGCTTGTCTCCGGGTTACAGGATTTATCCAGAAAGGGTTTTATGTCAATATCATCAGGCACTTCCACAGTAGAATCATTCGGTGAGACAATGTTAATTCCATTCCTAAAAAAATATGCAGCTATATGCATACATTAAACATGATTATCCATATGAAACATGCCAGTACATACACATATTAGTTTTTAAAATAAGAATTTATAGTTACTATTTTAACAGAATAGTGAAATTAGTGCTATTAAGAATAAAATACAATAGTAATATTAACTGTTCTCATTTCATTTGACAAACTTTTATAATTGTGTTGTACATAGAATAATGTTTAACACATTTTTACACATTGTTATTGCCATGTTAAATGTTTTTTTTAATAAATGTTTATATAGTATGTACAGGGTGATTAATATTAGGAACTGAGTTGAGAGAAATTAATTTCTGTGAAAGGTAGATCACTTTTATTTATCCTAGAGTGGGTACTGAAACCTTCAGAGTAGAAACTGGACGTTTTCCACGAAACACCGAACTACTATACCTGTACTTTTCTAGACGCGCGTTTCGCCAACTAAGTTGGCATCTTCAGGAGAAGATTAAAACTAAATTCTAACCTACACACTTGCACTATTTATACTTAAAGCTATTCTCAGCCGTTTCTGAGAAAAAACTTACTTGCTATGGTAAATCGATCACCCGGTACCTACTTTTAAATATGGAGACATCCAAAAAAAACGTCATCAAAGTCGGCCGAAAAAAAAGACGTATTCCTATTCTTGATCGAATTTATAACCTTATTTACTTGTCAAGACTGTCACATCATATGACAGCCATTGTTTATTTTACAAATTGTGACAGTCACTTGTCAAAAGTTTGACATAACCGAAAAGCTTAGACATGACCGCTATTTCCATCTCTCTCATTCATAGCCAGAGTTGATGTCGTTTTTTTTGGATGTCTATACAATGAACTACTTTTAATAGGTTTTCAAATAACTGTACACACATAAGATTTCGATACTTTTATGTAATGACTTATTTGTGTTTATTAATGCACATAAAGAGATATCAATTGTTAATTAATTCAAGCTTAGTTACTTAACGAATACTAATTTATTTTTAGAACATAAGTATTTTACCGGACATTTCTTCTTGTATAACCCAAAAAAAAATTAATAAAGATGAAAATGGACTGTCAATTTACTGAAAACCTATTTACTCATCTAATGCTATCAATAATGTTTCTACATCTTTCCAGTTATTTACTGGATTCAACTAGCTTTTATGAAAATCAGCATGTTACTGGATTAAGTTCACCATTATCAGTCTCAACTTACCGATAGCTAACAGAGATAGATCGGTATACAGTTTGTTATGTTAAAACTCTATTCACCAACGATAATCAACGATCAGGTAATAAACAGACTGCTAAATAAAAAAACTTAAAATAATTTAAGTTCGAGTTGATTTTGGTGATAATTTTGTTGTAATTTCTGCAAGTTGATTATAACAACCAATGCTTGCAAATACTATATCTCTATAAACAGACATGGAAAAAGGGGAAGAAAATGGGCCCCAAATTATACACACAGAGAAAAAGAGATATTACTTTAGTTGAGAAGTACATCGATACTATTGAAAAAAAAATGCAATTTATAAAAAACAAAAAACTGTCTTGTTTCTTTATCGCTATGAGGTATATTTTAATAAATGGTAGCCTTAACGCTGCAATATGCCTTGTGACAATGCGAGAGACAGTGCAACTGACCAGCAATATTAATTTTAAATGATCCAGTTGAACCAGTTGGGTAAAACTGAAGGAAATCAATATTTAGTTCCTTCTTGAAATAGGCTCGTTTCTCTAATTTATTGGTTATATTACTCCATTTAACATATTTTCAAGTCATTGAAATAGATTTTTATATACCCTGAATCTTTTTTTTTAAATTCAACACCATCCACTTCGTCACATAAAATATTTCGAACTTTTAGAATTCTCGGTCAAGGCTTAAATTCTTCATCATTCTCTGATGAGTATGACAATTACACCGTGGATTATTAAAACCCATTTTGTAAATCCTGTCCATATTTTATAAATTGTAAAAGCATAATACTTATGCAAGCATAAAATCATTCTTTTTACCTAACCTAAATTTTTAAAATCTAACATTCGGCTAACTTTTGACGGGTCAAAAATTATTTTGTTCGTTTAACTGTGACTTTAACATCCTGATAAAGACGGTGAATATCAAAAGATAATTTAACTTGCTACTTAGCAAGTTAACAATCAATTACAGAGTTAACAGACGTCGTTGATTATGTGGGTAAGGTTTGAAAATTACCTGACAGATTTATTTTCCTCCATTTCACGAGAAATATTAAAGCTCCTCTAACTTAATGCCTAAACGTCTCTCGTGCTTATAAAACTTGTTACTTTTGTGTGGATTTATCGTCCTAAAAGAAATAAAATTATAATGTTAACAATGTTTGCTGCTGCTAGGAAAATATTTAGTGATACATATTTGCATCCCTTTGAAAATGCAGACACACTAAAATACATTACTTAATATTGTACAATTTCTATAAACAGTACTTTATACAGTTTTTTCTAGAATCTCTTCTGTAATTAAGCATTTATTAACTAACACGTAATACAAAACGAAAAATCACAATTACCAGAAAAAATTAATACACTGATCAACCATTTTTATTAAATATAATACCAAAAAACATTTCTAATACCATTTTAAAAACAAGACATTAATAACCTCACTTATGGTGGGTTCATGCAGAAATTTTTAGTAATAAGAATAAGAATAGTAATAAGCATAAAGTTAAACCTTCGTTTTATAATGACCCAGTTCATGCAGCAAATCCTTATTTTTAAAATTATTACTAAAAATTATGTTTACTGCATGAACTGGGTCATTATAAAACGAAGGTTTAACTTTTATGCTTATTACTATTCTTATTCTTATTACTAAAAATTTCTGCATGAACCCACCATTACTTAGAGGAACACCCATAGAGCCATCAAATTAGAGCATTAGTTTTAGGCTTAGTTGACACCACGTTCAGAGCGCCCTCCTATGGGCGTGTGGGCTTCTGGAGTCAAAAACTAATATTCAAAGAAATCTACTTTATTTCCCATGAATTAACTGATTCTCATTTTATTAATCACGTTCATCCGGTGTTACCAAATCTTCTTAACAGAAGAACTACTATTTTTATCTTTGAGCTGCCATTCTTCCGCTTTCAATAGGTTTGTTCCAGCAACGAGTTTCGAACATGTATTCGGTGCGCACGCGCGGATTGAATTATGTTTCAAACGTGTTGAAAAGAAAATTTTGTTGGAACCATTTATTATACAGGGTGAGTGAGAAAGAATGGGACAAGACTAAACTGGAGATACTAGACACCAAAATATTATGATTGAGCTCAACATGCCTTATATCAATGTCGTTGGTTTAAGAGATACAGCATATTCAAAGCTTAAATTATGTATTGAAATTTCTCAATAATTGAAAAAGTTTTGATGGTATAAATCTGAAAATTGGTAGTTTTATGTTTTTTGGTGTGAGAATTACGAATTTTAAGCTTATTTGGACGTTGCTCCTAGAGGGCGCTAATTTCACCGTGTTATTTTGGTGAATTAAAACATTTTTTTATATGTTGTCATGCGTAAAACAAGTAGAGAATTTAAAAAGAACGCTCAATTCTACAGAGAAAAGGTGCTCTTGTTTAGGTTGTCTAAATCTATCGGTTTTTAAGTTATTTGCATTTAAAAGGTTCAATGTATTTTGTTGATTTTTTTTCAGGCGTTGATTTACTATATTTTTACTAAGTAGGCTTGTGTCAACATTTGTCAAATTTACATATCATTAAATTATTTTGATTGAGCTCAACATGCCTTATGCCAATGTCACTGGTTTAAGAGATACAGCGTGTTCAAAGTTTCAATTTTATTCTGAAATTTCTCAATAACTGAGAAACTTTTGATAGTGTAAATCTAAAAATTGTTAGTTTTATGTTTTTTGGTGTGAGAATTACGAATTTTAAGCTTATTTGGACGTTGCTCCTAGAGGACGCTAGTTTCATCGCATTATTTTGGTAAATTAAAACATTTTTTTATCTGTAGAGTCATGCGTAAAACAAGTCGATAATCTAAAAGAACGCTCAGTTCTACAGAGAAAAGGTATTCTTTTTTAGGTCGTCTAAATTTATCGGTTTTTAAGTTATTTGCATTTAAAAGGTTCAATGTATTTTTATTGATTTAAACTTTGAACACGCTGTATCTCTTAAACCAGCGACGTTGGCATAAGGCATGTTAAGCTCAATCAAAATAATTTAATGATATGTAAATTTGACAAATGTTGACACAAGCGTACTTAGAAAAAATATAGCACTATCAGCGCCTGAAAAAAAAATCAACAACATACATTGAAGCTTTTAAATGCAAATAACTTAAAAACTGATAGATTTAGACGACCTAAACAAGAATACCTTTTCTCTCTAGAATTGAGCGTTCTTTTCAATTTTCGATTTGTTTTACGCATGGCTCAATAGATAAAAATTTTTTTTTAACTTACTTAAATAGTGCGGCGAAACTAGCACCCTCAGAAGCAACGTCAAAATAAGCCTAAAATTCGTAATTCTCACCAAAAAACATAATACTACCAATTTTCAAATTTATACTATTAAAACTTTTTTCATTATTGAGAAATTTCGGAATAAAAATTAAACATTGAACACGCTGTATCTCTTAAACCAGCGACATTGGTATAAGGCAATTCGAGCTCAATCATAGTATTTTGATGTCTAGTATCTCTAGTTTAGTGTTGGCCCATTCTTTCTGACTCATCCTGTATAATATACTGGAGCAACAATAACACCGACGTCAGACAACTCACGTCTGGTTTCTAATTGAGGAGCTTGCTGCAAGAACGATGCAGCTCCATTTTCAACGCGTGACGAGGTTAGGTGCTTATAATTTCGATAAAAACATTAGACGCCTGTCTCTAGTCACGAGTTATTATCTCAGGATCATCCTGATGAATCAATATGTGTACGGTTAACTCGCCCTTAAGGGGTAACACCACTCTGGAATTTTCAAAAAATTGATTTTTTGGCTTAAAACATACGTTGAATCTTCTAAGAGGCAAAAAGTTTTATACATGAAAACAATTATTTTGTTTGAAATTTCACGCTTTTCCCAAAGCGTGTCGAACGCCTCTACATACGCAGGTACATATGCGACGACATATGTACCTGCTCGAAAGGTACTACGTAACGTCTTACCCAGGGGCTGTTCACTCTTATGAGCCTACCTGAAATGTGATATTTAGTATGAGACCAACTCTATAGATGGCGCAACCAGCTTAGTTAGTTATGTATAGTTGGTACTGTTAAAAAAAAGAGATTGGTAGTCCGGAAGAACTAGTTCAGTCAATGCGCCCAAATGTTTAATATTTATAATTTGCGTTATGTTCTTACGTCAATATTTATCTGGGCGTATCGATTGAATTGGTTCTAAGTAAAACCAAAACAAACCTAAGTTTTGTAGTTTTGTGTTTAATTTGTTTCCATGTGTTAATTTATTTTGTGTTTTATTTGTTTATTGGGTATTATATATTCTTATTTGAGACAGAAATTAGTTGAGTTAATATTACATTAAAAGAAGGAGAACTAGAACTACCAGATGTGTGTTATAAATGAAACTTCATGTAAAGAAAGTTATGCCTTTACTTTTTTTTAGTTTATATAAATGGCTAGTTGGAAATAATTCATACTTAAATGTGATTGTGTCTTGTGTATAAATGTGATTGTGAATGCTTATAAATGTGGTTGTGAATAAAGGAATCTTACATCTAAAACAATTGATTTTGGTATTTAAATGGTTTCAATATCTCAAATATCCTCATTTTTCATCACAGGAATTTCTCACTTTTTCATGTTGACAACTCATTTTAAAACTTTAAATGTGTTTTTCTTGAAACACGATTTTTCAAAACGGCAGGCAGCGTAACTCCAACAATTTTTAATATTTTCGTTTGAAATTTTAACATCTCTATAACAACATTTTGAATTTTTTTAAACAAATAATTGCCCTTTTTCGTCAAAAAATTGAATTTTTTCTTCAAAAACATGCCAAATACACAAAAATCAATATTTTTACAATTCCGTACCTGTTTCACTAGCTATACTCATGTACTCTATTTCCATTCTAAATTGAAAATAGGTAGAAAAAAACAAGGGTGTCAGATATATTTTCTAAAATTGCTAAGCTCACTATACAAGAATACTTCATACTTCAGTAAACTGTTAGTTCGTGACGTTCTTAGAAAGCTAGTTTGGAAATATTTAAAAAAAAATACATAGATATAAATTTATTAGTTAGCATTACAATAAAGCGTTTAAAATTGCTGGAAAAAATAATTATAAATTCAAACAACTTTATGTATGTTACTATAATTAAGAAAATTTTGAAGAGCCGGCAACGGCGGGTCAGGCGGCTGGCGGCACAGAGTAAAACCACTGGCGGTAACACCGGTCAAGTGATTATTAGACTACTTTGCATTTAATACATTGCTAATACTTCTTCGGTCCACTGTGCCATAAATTTTTTACGACGTCGTTAAAATTATTTACGACATTAGGAATTCTTACTTGTTTAAGACGCCAGTGACGTGTATTTCAGCTAGGTTTATTAACACAGACAATTTTTTGAGATTGTCTGGTTAAATGAGCATTATTTACAGCAAATTATATCACAAATATTAAGAGTTTTGTATGCAGGCTAATTTTAATCTCCTATATTGATTTGAATGAAAAAAATATTTCACAATTTTCGAATTTATAAAAGATATATGCACGCCCTTGGAATCATAAAGTTGCACCGCTTTTTTTGTTCCCCAGGCGTGTTTATCATTTTCAATTAAAATTAGAAGGACTATAGATAGGATTTTTTTGTTCCAAATCAACATTTGCACCAGTTCTGCTGCGTGCCGCAAAGCGCCTCGACGTGTCTGCGGAGAATAACTTTAGCGCCGCCATTTTGCAATATTTTTGGATGAAAAAATTTTTTTGGTACTTCAATATATGACCAATAACGCCCTTAAAGCGTTTTTTCTTACTACCTTTCCTTCAATCCGACAAAAAAATCGTCAAAAAAGCTGTTTTTTTTTTTGGCTGTTAGTGGTAAAAAAAACGACGTTTTCCACGAAACACCGAACTACTAGAAGATTAAAACTGGTTTTAATCTTCTCCTGAAGATGCCAACTTGGTTGGCGAAACGCGCGTCGAGAAAAGTGTAGTAGTTCGGTGTTTCGTGGAAAATGTGTCTGAGCGAATCTCCTTTGCGCTTCGAGTTGTAAGGACAAAGTACACACTGATGAGTCGTTATCTCGGAGTTGTCCTGATGAATTAACATATATGGTGGGTTAAAATGTGTTTCTGTTTTGTCTCATAAGATAAGAACAAAAACTGCAGTCATAAGTCGTTACTAGAATCCTCCTGATGAATCAACAAGTGTGTTGTTAATTTGCATTTGTATCTCATCTTATAGGAACAGAAGTGACAGTCGTAAATCGTTACTTTTATGTAGGGGTCCTTTTTTTGTCAACCCTAAAGCCTTGTTTTTCGTGATCAACGACCTCCAAAAAGCAGAGACTAGTAAGTTTCGTTGCAATTTAAGAATTATTGTATAGCCTATGGAGAGCGTCTTATATAAGATTTTCCGGCGCTCCAAAGGTTAAGGTGATTCGTACTGTATAATATACCTAGTGACCACCCTTATGGAGAGAAATAAATGCTCGGTATAAAGAAAAAAAAAGGAAAACCTTGAATTCAGAATTTATTCAAAAGTAATGTGTTTGAACAAATCTATCTTTCGTTTCATCTTATATGCGCAAAATCTTCATTGATGAGTCGTTTCTTCGGAAATATCTCGGTGAATCGTTTTGACGTATCTAGCTAAATATTTTTTCCGTTTCTCTTTATAGGAGCAAAGCTCACAGTCGTACTTTATTTCGCAAGTATCTCGATGAATCAACATGTGCCTGGACAAACACGTTTTCCGTTCAGTCGTATAGGAAGACAATTTGCACCCGTAAATTGGTACAGTGGAAGTGTCCTGACGAAACAGCATGTGACTCTTAAGGGTGCTCTTCCATTTCGACTTGTACGGACACAGTCTGGATTAGTAACTTGCCACATCGGATATATCTCGGTGACTCAGCATGTGACTCGCCAAATTCGTCCGCCATTTGGACTTGTAGGGACAAAAATCGCAGTCATATGACCTCATCTCGGAAACGTCCCGGTGAACGACAATGTACCTGGTCAAATATTTTTTAAATTTCGTCTTGTAGGGATAAAGTTTGCATTTATGAGTTCTTCTACATCTACCTCTACATCTTCGGTTACCTTATGACCCTTGGGGTAGCCCATCTCTTGTTCTGGTACATCCTGAGGAAATAATACATGGTGATTCAGAGTAAAATTCAGGTTTCAAACGTTCCCGCTATAAACACTATACAACTTGCAGATGGCGTACTGTTAAAACGTAAGTAATTAATGCAGACTGTTAGTAGAGATGGACCAAACGGTTCCATGCGTGTAACGTTACATATGTAACCGCTCCATGAAAATACCGTTCCAAAATACCATGACTTTGGAATGGTTTTGCGCACCGTCGTCTATTACATACTTTTTATTTATTCATTTATTTATTTATTACAAATTTTTAGAGATCTGCGATTTGTTGAGTGTCGTACTTTATTTGTCAGTTTCGATCGCTGGTCCGTTGAGTACGGTCTAATTTGAATCATTTGTATTTATAACTTATAACACAGTTCTCAATAATAGTTTCAATAAACTTTTTTTCAAAAAGATATGGCTCCGAAAAGACATATTAAAACATCTGATATTTTTAACTTTTTTTAAAGAAAAATCTGATTCACTTAAAAATGAGTGACATTAATTTCAAGCAAAGGTGTGCTAGTAGGTTTAGCTTCAGACTTGGATACAGCGCAACGGGTACTTTTCCAAATCTTCAACATGACATTCTCAGAAAGAAGATAGTTGATTGAAGATGAACTACGCAGCGGAAGAAGGCCTTCATCTTCAAGAACCGATGAAAATGTCGACAGAATACGGAATCTTGTGCGTTCAGATCTTCGGTTGACGACAAGAATGATCGGGGAAGAGTTAAATTTGAATCACACCACTATTCATCAGATTTTTGACTAACGAATTGGGGATGAGAAAAATCTGCGCAAAAATGGTTCCAAAAACCTTTTGCAGGAACAAAAAGACATCAGGAGAAGGAAAGAAAAAGGTGTCTTGACTTTTTGGAATCATTTGAAAATGATCCGCATTTTATGGAACGTGTATCCCCATTACTGGTGATGAGACTTGGGTGTTTGAGTATGACCCGGAAACCAAGCGCCAAAGCATGGAAAGGCACACTTCAAGCTCTCCAAGACCCAAAAAGCAAGAATGGGCAAGTCGAAGATCAAATGCATGCTGATTTGTCTGAAAGAGTTTGTGCCTCCAGGCCAAACAGTAAATCAACACTTTTATGGAGAGGTTCTTGAAAAACTTCGAAAAACAAATGGATCACGACAATGCGCCTTGTTACACAGCCTTTTCAGTAAACGGGTTTTTAGCCAGTAAAAACATTCCTTTGACTCCTCAGCCTCCTTATTCGCCTGACTTGAGTCCTTGTGACTTTTTTTCTGTTCCCGAGATTGAAAAATCACATCAAGCGACGTCATTTTGTGACCATAGAAAACACTCAAAGGGCTCTAACCGACTAGCTGAAGACTATTCCAGTATATGAGTTACAGAACTACTATGAGGAATAGAAGAACCGTCTCTAGCGCTGTGTGGCTTCCCAAGGAAGTTATTTTGAAGGAGAATATACTGAATTGTAATTTTATTCGATTAATAAAAAATCAGTTTCATTACTTAATTTACACACCTTGTACAATGGATTTTAATGAACGATTTACACTTTTATCCATATAAACTGCAGTTTCTAAACCCTGAGAACTACGAATTAAGGAAAAATTATTGAGACCATGATAAATATGTTTGTAGAGATGGAGATGGATTGGACAAAATTTTATTTTGCAAAAAGGGCATGTTTTTCTGCATATAGAACGATGACCTTTGGAGGTAAGTAACGTAAAAAAAAAATTTTGAGAAAAAAAATATTTTTGTGTATTCTTTACAATGTATTTACGTTCATAATCAATATTAAAATAAACCTCTAAAGTGTATATACATGACGCACGACCCGTCGCGTATGAGTTGACTGCAAGACTGCAAAATGCAAAACAATTCTGTCAATGTGCTGACAAAACAGGTTGGGGATCGGAGGAGCTCGTGTGGTCGACACCGTTTCTGTTTGTACCCCGCGAATTAAAAGCTTTAATTATGAGAAGGGTATTTTGTTACCTGGCAAGAGTCACTTTTGATGGTCGTATGGTTTGTATCCGGGTTATAAGATGCATCTACGCAGGGTTTTACTTCCGCATCCCTAAAAAAATACACTTCTAAATGAATATCACATTTATTAACAGATGGTTAGTTACCCGCGCCGTTATTTTTTTGTAAAAGTATACAGTCTGTTAACTGCTGGTTACTTTCTATGACTAAACAAACCAGTGTTTACCAAACCATATAAACCGCTCGTCAAAATTAGCGTAACACTTTTTACACTAGCGCCATTTGCGTTCTATTTGAGTTAGTGTTGGGGGTTGATTGTTGTCACCTTCTTTTGTTTTGTAACACACTTGAATGGTTGTATGGTTTGAATAAATGAAAAATTCATATGAATATAAGGACTTTATGTAGCCTTCTGCTTGGTAAATACATGAACACTTACATCTCTATGCGTTATGTCTTTTTTAATTCTTTTGCCACACGGGGTCGCTTCATATGAGCGGTGCATAAGGCGGTAATATTTAAACTTAACAACTCATAAACAGTTAGAGACTTGCGGTTTTCAATTTTCAGTGGCCTATAGGGTTGGTTTTAATGCCCTGAAGGCGCTACGTTGTGACTTAAACGATTCTCCCTGCACACCTCAAAAAGCAATATCATGTCGAATTTCGAATTGGCAAGATTTTGACGGCAACTTCAGAGATATAAAGGATGGATTAAGAAGGACACTGTCGGGTAGAAACTCCATCCCGGCACACATTAAGACCTCCTCGATAGGTTCTGTGTATTTGGTCGCTGTCCCATTTCCTCAACTCATTTCCAGACCCCTAAGGAAGGCACCCCTTTCCATTTACGCAGGGTTTTGCGTGGCTTGACCTCTGTTGGGCGAATCCATTGATCTTAATGCTGCCTAATAAATTGGTGTGGGGTGCCACAACTCGCTTTCACCCTTTGACAACTCAGGCACCCCTACAAGCCTACCTCGACCCCTAACCCACCTCCCTGGTTCTATCCCTGTAGAAGGCTGCGTGGTATGTATATTTGTCTCAAATTCATGTCATGGCATTATAGACGAGGAAATTTAGCACAAAAAAGAGGTAAACCTCCAAAATTTCCGCAGTAAGATGGATTTTGACGTAATTAGACTCGTTGGATTCCTTGTAAACTTAAAAAAATTATACCTATTTTTGTCATATACAAATCAGAAACTGCATTACTGCACCAAAAAATGCATTTTTGGGGTGCAATTTTTCCAGCCAATTAAAGAAAAAAATCATAATTCGAGAATACATTGTCGAAACAGGCTGAATTTGGTTACTCGGGGGTTTTTGGGGTCGCTGATCACGAATCTGATGTCAGAATTGATCATTGACCCCAATGAACCTGGGGACCCGGAACCCCTGGTCACCAGGCACATCCCCGAGTTTTCCCTCGAATTCGGCCTGAAACTAAACGAAAATGTTTACTCGGGGGGTTTTTGGGGTCGCTGATAATGAATACATTGTTAGTTTTGTTGTCCGTTACACCTGGAGGACCAGGAACCCTGGTCGCCAGGCCCATTTGCTTCGAAATTCTCGGAATTGTGACTATAATATCTTGAAAGTACGTTTCGAGACGCATATTTAAAAAATGGGCCTGGCGACCAGGGTTCTTGGTCCTCCAGGTGTAACGGACAGCAAACCTAACAACGTGTTCATGATCAGCGACCCCAAAAACCACCGAGTGACCATTTTCGTTTAGTTTCAGGCCGAATTCGAGGGAAAACCTCAGGAATGGGCCTGGTGACCAGGGTTCCGGGTCCCCAGGTTGATCGGGGTCAATTTCTGACATCAGATTCGTGATCAGCGACCCCAAAAACCCCGAGCAACCAAATTCAGCCCGTTTCGACAATGTATTCTCGAATTATAATTTTTTTTCTTTAATTGGCTGGAAAATTGCACCCCAAAATGCATTTTTTTGGCGCAGTAATGCAGTTTCTGATTTGTATAAGACAAAAATTGGTAACATTTTTTTCTAAATTTCACAAGGAATCCTACGAGCTTAATTACGTCAAAATCCATCTTACTGCGGAAATTTTGGAGGTGGAATGCTAAATTTTCTCGTCTATTAGTTGAAGGCTCTTGAAGTTCATAGGAACCACGGTGAACGGCCGATTGAGCGTCAAATGTGATATTCCATCTCCAACACACCTCCCTGAAAATTTACCGCGCTGAGGGGTTGTAAACAGGCCTTGTTACTCTGAAAACCTTCCTGAGGATGTTTGAACACTTTTCGGCCCACCTCGAATCGTTTGTTTCCTTCAAATCATCTTTTGCCTCCCATCGTCCTCTTTTTTTTGACATTTCAAAAACGTTTTGAGTCAGTGAAAACTCCTGAAAGAAGGCTCGTTGGGTAGTCGGAACCTTCCTTTGCACTTGTGTAAAAAAGAAGTTCATGTCTCCTCAGGAAAGTTTTCACCTCACATATCAAGACCTGCTTACAACCCCTCAGGACGGCAAATTTTCAGGGGGTGAGTTGGAGGTGGAAGATCTCATTTGGCGCTCAATCGGCCGTCCGCGGTGTGTTCCGGCCAACTTCGAGAGACTACAAGTAATGCCACGACATGAATTCGAGACAAAACGATATCGGATGCGGATGGGATGTGGGAGTATGTGTGGCCTGGAGGGATGCTTGAGTTGTCAAAGGGGGAAAGTGAGTTGTGCCACCCCACATCAATTTATTAGGCAGCATTAGGATCAATGGATTCGCCCAACAGTGGTCAAATCACGCAAAACCCTGCGTAAATGGAAAGGGGTGCCTTCCTTAGGGGGTCTGGGAATGGGTTGAAGAAATGGGACAGCGACCAAATACACAGAACTTATTGAGGAGATCTTAATGTGTACCGGGATGGAGGTTTTTACCCGACAGTGTCCTTCTTAGTCGATCCTGTAGGTCTCTGAAATTGGAGTCAAAATCTTGCGAATTCAAATTTCGACATGGGGTTGCTTTTTGGGTGTGGCCGGCGAACCTTTTTAAACAAACCAGATAGTATTTAACTGGAATAGAATGCAAATGGCGCTAATTTAAAATGCGCTACGCTAATTTTGACCAGCAGTTTAAATAACCAGTTGCAAAATGTACCGGTACTAAATGTGAAATACCGCTTGAAACAAAACAAGAATTTTTTACTAAATGATTTCCAACAATATAATATTACTGGTTTTTTTGAAACTGACTGCTAAAATCTGCTGTAAAACATTTCTGCGATTTACATTAAAGCTAGTTATTTTACTTTTAAAGTGTTTAGCACTGGAAATCGCATTTTTACATTGAAAGCTATTCACTAACAATAAATGAGTTTTACCAAGAGGGTTACAAGTACTATAGCAATGAATACAAGTGTTATTCGTAACATTTAACTAATTGATATTCATATACAAAAACTACACACTACACTGCACTATTTTTGGTAAAACTTTCGCATTGCCCAACCCTCCGATCTTGATAATATATATATTCAGAAGAAATCATTCAAAAGGGTTTTCAAAATGCTGTTTTCAAAATGGTACTAGTCCCAAAGTGCGGAAACGCAAGGTTCAAAAGTTACAGCCGTTCAAAGTTGAAAAATGCCATAGGCTCTCATTATAAAAAAAAATCATTTTGCTGTGTTTCAATACAAAATCCAGCAAAGTGTATGGGCCATTGAAAATACACTGCTAATACTTTTTAATGGACACAAGTTTTGTTTCCAATATCCAAACCTAAATTATATCCAAAGTTATCCAAACCTAAATTATAATCTATAAGCTATGAAACCACTCAACCTAACCTAACCTAACTTAACATAACCTAACCTAAAATAATTGAAAACAAAGAGAAATTAAAGAGAAAAAGAATTTAAAAATTAAATTAATCACAATTAAACACAATTTTATTAATCACAATTAAAAACTCACCGAAGAGTAATCGTCGTCCATCGTTGTCGAAATTTGAGCAAAATTGACTCAAAAAACTATTTAATCAGGTAATCCTTAATTACGTAACACTTAATCGTAACGTAACACTTAAGCGCACCGTAGCGTCACACTTAATCACGTAATTCACGATCAAAACAAAGAAATTAGGGGTTTTTGATCAATGGCATACATTTTTATTAAAAAGTTCGCAGCTTATTTTGCATTGACTTAACTTTTTAACCCCTTACTTCCGCACTTTGGGACTAGTGCCATTCGAACGGCAAATTAAAAACGCTTTCAAATGATATATCCCTTATCAAGATTGGAGGGTTGGGCAAGCGGAAGTCTTTCCCTATTTTTAACCAAATGGTGGTTGTGAGTAAATCTTATTTCTCTTTTCAATGTTGAACAAATAAGTTACTTAACAGTAAACAAACAGAAAGGGTCCATGCATATGATAGCCAAAATTATTTCTAAATACTAAATAATTTTATAACGATCTGACATCAATGCGTTCTAAAACCTGAACATGTCTGACGAGCGATTCGGTTTTTTATTTTGTATGAAATATAAAAATGTTTTTCACATAAACCCTGTATAATGATTGAATATTGGTGTTAAATTTACCCGTCACATTCATCTTCTTCCTTTTTAATATCAAGTTCCTCTGCTTTAATGTCCAAACAGTCCTGAGGCTCATTGTATTCCATCGTACTTTCCTGTCGATTTTGTTCGAATTCGGCATCCTAAGAGAAAGAATGAATTTATTAACAGTTAGTGGGACTACTTTTGAATATAGTCTGATTTTTTTTTTTTTTTTTTTTTTTTTTCACTAACACAGGTCTCTTTCTTTTTTCTGCTCCAGGAAATTGCTACCTATCAAATCAGAAGTATTTTTTGTGCTGAAACTTACAAGGTCATTTCTAGGCCATTCCTGGCTACGTAGATTTTTTTAGCAGGAGCCAATATTTTCCATCCAGAAGAATTAATCCGAAACACGGTTGAACATCTAGACAGTGAAAACTGAAACTATAAATAAACTTCAACAATGAAGAGATACATACCTATGTTTTTCAGTTTTCATTGTCAAGATGATCAACTGTATTTCAAAGTCATTCTTCTGGATGGAAAATATTGGTTCCTCCTAAAAAAAACTACATGGCCACTATAAACGACCTCGTCAGTCTCATGGTCAAGGGCAAGTAAACAGACATGACCTTTGAGTGACATCGGGTGGCCAATTGACTTTATATCTGAAGATGCTCGTACTCTTCATATATGGCCACATCAGAAAACAGTGATTTACATGTAAAAAATTAACTTGACCTTGTAATGTTCATGGTCATGGCCAATATAATACCTCTCAACAACTGTCTATTACTTTTTTTATTGAAAGACTTCTTGCAGACTACTAATTATGATCTGCAAAATACATTAGGCATATTCAGTAATATAGCCAAATAATCAATCTGCATCCCCCTATATCTTGAATCCTCATCATAGGATCTTTTTTTGTAACATGAGAACTTTTGTTTAGAAAATCGAGAACTGTCATACAGCCTGTCCAAAAAGAAATACCTAAATCATTCTCCAGGTAAAATATTTTTTCAAAAAAGTCAGTCATTCTTGGAGTAATTTTTAACCAGCAATCCAGTGGTGACCTTGAATTTGATTTTGAGCTTGACCTTCAAGGTCATTTCAAGGTCAACTTTGTATTTTTAAATGGGAACCCCTATTTTTGACAACGACAATCGAGAGGAAAATTTTACGTCCAAACATGTACTCAGGTCATGGGTCAAGGATGACCTTGAAGTTCAGCTGAAGGTTTTTAGGCTTGATCGAGGTTCTTAGGCTTTCGATTGTCGTTGTCAGTCGACCTTGAAGGTCAAGCTCAAGGTCAAATTCAAGGTCAACACTGGATTCCTGGTTAAAAATTATTCCAAGAATGACCTTGACTTTTTTGAAAAAATATTTTACCTGGAGAATTGTGTTTCGTTACTTTTTGGACAGACTGTCTAATCAATTTTTAGATAAATCGACTGGGACCCACTTTCCAATTGTTTTGTGCGGGGTCCTTTAGAGTTTTGACTTTTTTTGGATGGCTCTTTAATGAAATGTGTCGGGAGCCAACCAATTTCAAGTTTGTATCTCGTGATGCCGCCATATTAGTATCACTTTGTTTATACCACTTTTCACGCATAGGACGAATGAGATGCATTCCCCCTACTCTATTCTAAATCTCGGCGATTAAATATGAAAAATTACCTCCATTTTTTCCTGTACACCGGTCACATCCTGGTGAATCAACTTGTGACTGGTCAAATAATTTTTATGCCTCGTCTTATAGGGACAAAGTGTGCATTGGTAAGTTATTGCCTCGGAACCTTCCCTATGAACCAGCATGTGTTTGTTTAAATTGCTTTTCCGTTTCGCCTTATAGGAACAGAAAACGCAGTCATAGGTCGTCATCTCGGACAGATCTTTGTGGATCTTCATGTGTTTGGGCAAATCTGCTTTCCATTTCGTGTTGTAAGGACAAATCGCGCACTGATAAGTCGTTACCTCGGAATCGTCCTGATGAATCAACATGTGCCTGTTTAAATTGCTTTTCTCTTTCGCCTTATACGAACAGAAAACGCAGTCATAGGTCGTCACCTCGGACACATCTTTGTGAATCTTCATGTGTTTGGGCAAATCTCCTTTCCGTTTCGTGTTGTAAGGACAAAGTGAGCACTGATAAATCGTTACCTCAGAACCGTCCTGATGAATCAACATATGTGCAGTTAAATTGTATTTAAGCTTCGTCTTGTAGGAACAAAAACTGCAGTCATAAGTCGTCGCTTCAGAATCGTCCTGATGAATCAACAAGTGTGTTGTTAAATTGCGTTTGTATCTCGCCTTATATGAACAAAAGAGGCAGTCGTAAGTCCTTATCTCGGAAGCATCCTTATGAACCAACATGTGTCTTGTCAAATGGCCTGTCCGTTTCGCTTTATAGGGACATAAACTGCAGTCATAGGTTCTTATTTCGACAGGTTTCGGGTGAATCAGTACGTGTTTGGACAATTCTGCCTCCTGCTTTGTCATATAGGAACAATGCTTGCAACGATAACATGTTACCGTTTCGTCTTCATTCAACTGATCACCTTTGGAATATCCCATTTCTGTTTCAAGCATCCTGAGGAAATAATAAATGTAAATTGGTTTCATAGTATTACAAGGGTATTTTTTTACCTGATATGGGTCATTTTCATTGGTCTGGTTTATCTCTGGGTTGTAAGATTTATCCACATCAGTATCTTCAGGAGATACTTCAACGGAATGAATTAGTGAAAGACTGTTACATATATTCCTAAAAACACATGGTCGATATGCTTACTAGAATTATTAATTATATAAAATATATGCTATGTCGATTTTATTTGCCTAATAAATCTACTTGAATACGTTTTCTTGAGTTTAAAATTAAACAGCTCCACAAAAAAAAAAATTCGTTTGCAGGGGTCTGACTATGTATACTATCTGTTTTTTGGGTCACTGAAACCGAATCCAAATTGCTCCATCAGATTCGGTTCTTTTCCTAACCTCAAAAAAACAGGCCTAAAACCATGAAATTCAAGCTAAAAACTATATAGTAATTTGATAAAAACTCAAACTATCAAATATATGAAATCCCATAATCATATATTTCATCAATTCCATAACCGTATAATATCAAAACTCCATGACCTTAGGCCCCATAACCTCAAAAACCCAATAACCTTATGATTCTAAAACCCCATAACTCAGTAAAAAAAGAGACTTATACACGCTTAAGCAGTGTAAATCAATATGTTTGAAACGGATTTGCCCTTCAATCCCAGTACCACTTAACCTCAAAACCGCGTGATCCTAAAACCTAATAACCTCAAAAATCCCATAACCTTGTGATCGAAAAACCTTATAAACCAGTAAAAAAGAGACTTATACGCATTCAAGCAGTGTAAATCAATAGGTTTGAAACGGGTGTGCCCTTCAACCTCTTGAAGTTTTCAAGATTATGAAGTTTTAGGATCACGTGATTTTGAGGTTGAGTGGTAGTGAGGTCGAAGGGCACACCCGTTTCAAACATATTGATTTACACTGCTTGAATGCGTAAGTCTCTTTTTGCTGGTTTATAAAGTTTTTCAATCACAAGGTTATGGGATTTTTGAGGTAATGAGGTTTTAGGATCACGCGGTTTTGGGGTTAAGTGGTAGTGGGATTGAAGGGCAAATCCGTTTCAAACATATCGATTTACACTGCTTAAGCGCGTATAAGTCCCATTTTTACTGAGTTATAGGGTTTTAGAATTTTAGAATTTAGAATTTAGAAATTAGAATTTTGAGATTATATGGTTAAGGAATTGATGAAATATATGATTATGGGTTTTTGTCAAATTCCCATATAATTTTTAGCTTGAATTTCATGGTTTTAGGCCTGTTTTTTGAGGTTAGGAAAAGAACCGGATCTGATGGAGCAATTTGGACTTCGGATTCGGTTTCAGTGACCCAAAAAACATATTATAGTATACATAGTCAGACCCCTGCAAAAGAAAAATGTTTTTGTGGAGCTGTGTTATAGTTAATTTAAACAAAAGTAACAAATAAATTCTCAATTAGGTTAGCCCGGAATTTTATTATGAACTTGGCAACATCCAAGTGCATCAGTGACACTTGACAACACCGAACAAGTTATTTCATCTGATCGTGACACACCGAAATTTAGAATAGACTAGAGAGACAAAAAAAAAAACGAAATTTAGAATAGACTAAGCATTCAACTTTGGGGAAAAAATTTAAAACACGCCAAAAAAAAGTTACTTCAATTTTAAGATTCCATATATGTATGCTTTCCGATGTACTTTGACCTCTGAAACCCGAATCCGTGTTAAAGTTAAGCTGTCGCATAACATTTTTTTTCTAACCTCAGAAAACTGGTAAAAATGTATGAAAATGCGCAAAAAAAATGGAAAACCTACATTCTTCGTATCCTCCACTTTGTCTATTAAAAAAGAAACCCACGGAACTCAAATTAATCTCCTGAGTAATCAGCATGTCTCACTTATTCCTAACCTCAAAAATATCGATCTCAAATCGATTTTTCTTGAAAAATTTTCAATTCTTTTTCAATTCAACCAATTTCCACCAAATTTAGTATACGGGTGTTTTAGAGGTCGCTGATTGCGAATTTGAAGTCAGATCGGCAAAAACGGATCCAAGATGGCGGATGACTTTTTTCAAAAATCAACTGATATACGCCACATTTGGTATTGGGCGGGTTTCGGACTCCTGATCACGAATCCATAGTCAGATTTGTAAAATTCTATATGGCACATCCAAGACGGCAGACATAAAACCTTAGAAACCATCAAAACACTGCCATGACGACTTCACTAAAGGACTGGGGGTTTTAGGAGCTCTGATAACAAATTTTCCATTGATTCCAAAAATTCAAAGTGGCGGATCCAATATGTCTGACTAGTTTTTCAAAACATTTTCGGATACTAAATTTTGTTGAATTTAAAAAAAAAAATGAAATTTTTCAAGAAAAATCGATTTGAGCGATTTTTTTTTTGGTTAGGAACAAGTAAACATGTTCTTAACTCAGGAGATGGATTTGGGTTTCGTGGGTTCATTATTTAATAGCCAAAGAGGAGGATACAAAGAATGCAGGCATTCTATTTTTTTTGCGCATTTTCATACATTTTACCTACTTTTTGAGGTTAGAAAAATATGTGATGACAGAAAGCATATACAGAATCTCAAAAACGAACTACTTTTTTTTGGCGTGCATTTTAAAATTTTTTTCCCCCAAAGTTGAGCTTTCAGGCGCCATATTGGATCCGCCATTTTGAATTTTTCAAAACGTCACTGCTTTTGGAAGCCTCTCACTAGACGAACATTTTAAGACCTCGTATGTCTTCATCGGTAAAACTAATTTTTGGGTAAGTAGGTGATCTGCTTGACGTGAAACATCCCATATGTATACCGAGTGTCGACATCTGCCAGTTCTAAAAATAAAAAGTAGACATCTGTCAGTTATGAAAAAAGGACAAACAGAAGTGAGACGATAGATAAGAAGGTAGTGAGGGAATAAGACCGGTCCTCACACCTGTGCTAGGCGTTAGAATGAGAAGTGAGCATTTGTCCTTTTTCACAACCGATCGACATATCCAAGTCTTAACGTACTTTCATGAGGAATTTTTCGGTCCATATATTTTTCTAAAAACGTACGTAACTTGGAGTTCTCTAGTTTGTTTAATGGATTATTTCTTGCAACAAAGGCTTCTGTAAGTTCATAGAAAAATACGGAGTCATCGGCGCTGGACGAGACATGGCTTTTCAGATGTATTGTTACTTTGGTTTTATCTAAAGAATTTATAATGCGTTCACACACAGTACAAAAAAAGGTAATTTCCTTGAATATGTATGTCCCTAAAACCCTCGGGATTACTGTCAAACCACGTTTGAAATACTTCCCGTCTATTTCTTTTCACCTTTGGCATGGTACCTCACTTTATTCACTTCTCCCCTCAACTAATAATTATTAATATTTATTAAGTTAGTTAAACACACAGCGAATACGTAAAAACGAAACGTATCAACGCGATGCAATACCGGCGACTGTCTGTTACAGCGTGCCATAAATAACTAAAATTGCTAGCGCAGTTTTCGTAATGCAAGTCAGCTGTGAGCTGTGAAAGCCAACGAGTCAAGGGCGGGACATGCACAGTGTCGGCCCTGTGACATTCGCGCTTGGTAATAAGTAATAATATTTAATAATGTACTATGATGCAACATAGTTTCTGTGACCATATTAACATTTTCATTCGTAAACTGACTACGGTCCTGTTACACTCCCGCGCGACGAACCCTAATTATCATATTTCTATTACCTGTCACACTCATCTTCCTCCGTTTTAATATCAGGTTCCTCTGACTTAATGCCTAAACATCCTTGAACCCAAGGTATTCTATCATGCTTCTTTGTTGATTCTGTGCGCATTTAGCATTCTACGGGAAAAAAATGAAATCATTAACAGTAACTGGTGCTGATTAGGATGTATTTTGACATTACATATGCATCCTCATTAAACACAAACACTCTAAACAACTTTAATAATAACTTTATTTTAATACCCTTGTGTTATAATGAGCTATTAAAAAAAATCGTCAAATTTGGTTATGAACGAGAGAGATGGAAATAGCGGTTATGTCGAAGATCAAAGCGAAACTCTGTTGCTGTCAAACTTTTGAATAATGGAATCCATTTTTAATGAAGAATAGAGGATGTTTCAGTAGAAATTAATTTTTGAAATGGCAGTAAAATCAATGGAAACTGGATATATTCAATGAGAGCTGCATACTAAGACTTCAGGGAAGTCTTAGTATGGTTTTTTTTTTATGATGATGCTTGGTTCTTTCGGGTTATGTTAGCTCTCAGAATGTCACTTTGGAGTCCAGACAGCCCTCACTTTTATATTGAAATTCCACTATACCCACAATACATTGGAGTGTGCACAGGTGTGAGCGGAAGGAGGATTGTTGGACATATTTTGTTTAACGGAACAAAATGCAGAGAGGTACCGTTAAAAAATCTGAACATCTTCTGTATAAATGTTGCTTGACGACGAATTGCAAGAAGGTTATATTCAACAAGATGTAGTAAGTGTCATTGAAGAGTTTTGAGACCGGCTTGGGCTTGGGAAACTCTTCAACGACATTTACTACAAAGTGTTCAGGAATGGCCCGGGTCAAATATTGAGATAAAACCTACAGGTTGTCATTTAAAAAAAAAAGTTGGTCTGCATAATAAAGACGAAAAGACAAAATTAATTCATGTTCATGGCAGATAAATCAGAATCATCAGAAACATGGCAAATAAATTGATAAAAAACTTTAATTCCACACATTTTATCATATACAAGGTATTAAAAAGTTACAGGCATTATACGTGATTTTTTTGCCACGCTGTACATGTTTTGCTTTGTAGTATTATAAGGGTATTTTTTTACCTCGTAAGGGTCATTTCTGATGAATGTATAGTTTGTCTCTGGGTTACAAGATTTATCCACAAAGGGTTTTATATCAATATCATCAGAAACTTCCACAGTAGAATCATTTGGTGAGATAATAGTAATTCCATTCCTAAAAAAATATGCGGCTATATGTATATATTTTAAACATGATTATACATATGAAACATGTCAGTACGTATATTTAAAGTAAGTGGTACGGCCACAAAATTTACGTGCTAACCTAGTTCCATGCACATTCTTCTGAATTTATAGTTGTTACTATTTTAACAGAATAGTAAAATTAGTACCATTAAGAATAAAATACAATAGCAATATTGACTATTCCCATTTCATTTGACAAACTTTTAGAAGTGTTTTATACACAATAATGTTTTACATATTGTTATTGCTATGTTAAAAGGTTTTTTTAAAATAAATATTTATATAATATGTACAGGGTGATTAATTGTAGGAACTGAGTAGAGCGAAATTAATTTTTGTGAAAGGTAAATAACAGTCATCTTCAGTCAAAATTAAGTCAAAATATTCGAGTCAAAAAATGTTTTTCATTGACATACCTGTTTTCCTTTACCATTACAAAGGTATATTAATTATGAATTATTTTTATATTTATGTTAACATTTGTTTGTACCTTGAATATACATGCATATAAAAAATTATGGCCGATTTATTATTGACTGCCCTATCTGTTTTTCTCGTAAACTGCTTGCTAAATAAATATAATTTCTGTAAAAGAATATATCAATTTATTTATTTTTACTGAAAATTAAAAAGAAATAAAAAACACAGTTTAATGATGCTAAGCGTTGGGACTCCTCAATTTTTTTTAGCAATATATTTACCTGTTTTTATGATTCGCAAAAATGTTTTTGATTTTTGTATTTATTTGTCATATTGTTATTATTTCAAAAGTTATGACTGGTGTATTTCCCTGTGAATTCATCTATAGTCATTCCATATGAAATCGTCTAATTGAAGAAGCCGACCCATTTTAGATTTTGCTATAACTTTGAGGGACTCTTCTCTGGGGTCCCAAAAGAACAAAATTTACGCAAATTTAATTTTTACAAACACTCGTTTCCGCCTATTCGAATTAAAACTTTTAAAAATCGTAATTTTTATGTTTTATCAAATTTAGCTCTAAAATTTTTTAAAATATCTATCCGCTTGATGGGGCATTTTGAAGGGGAAAGATGGCAGTTTTAGTGTAAGCATCAAAAATTCGATCATGCCATCTTTCCCCTTCAAAATGCCGCCTCAAGCGGGTAGATATCTTAAAAAGGAAAAATTTTAGAGCTAAATTTGATAAAGCATAACAATGACGATTTTTAAAAGTTTTAATTCGAGTAGGCGGAAACGAGCGTTTGTAAAAATTAAATTTGCGTAAATTTTGTTCTTTGGGACCCTAAAGAAGAGTCCCTCAAAGTTACAGAAAAATATAAAATGGGTCGGCAACTTTTTTTTATTTTCAGACGATTTTATATGGATTGCCTCTATAGTAAATTCCATTGCTCATTCAACATATACATAAGTAAATGTGTTTTCATTCAAGGGACATTTTGGGAAATAGAAAACATTCAAATGGCTGTAACCGACCAGTTGAAGGCCATTCCAGTATATGAGTTCCAGCACAGCTGAGGAATGGAAGAACCATCTCCAGCACTGTGTGGCTTCCCAGGAAGTTATTTTGAAGGAGACAATACTGAATTGTAATTCTATTCGAATAAAAAAAAATTAAAATATCAGTCCCATCACTTAATTAACACACCTATCGTATACCCAAAAAAAAAATTAATCTCTTCTCTCATATTCTCAATAATTTTTCTATATACTTACAGTTGTTTACTTGATTTAACTAGCCTTTACAAAAATCAGCATATTGCTGGATTAAAACAGCCCTATTCACCATTGACAGTCTTAACTTCCCAATAGCTAACAGAAGTAGATTGGTAAACAGTTTGTTACGTTACTAATCTATTCACCAATGATAATCAACGATCAGGTAACAAACAAGATGCTAAATAAAAAACTACTAGTAATTTAAGTTCACCATTCCTCAGAATAAGTAATTTTTCACAAATACACATTGTATTCCAACCTCAACCATTGTGATTGTTGTAATTTCTGCGAGTAAATTATAACAACCAATGTTTATAAATACTCTACCTCTATTAACAGATACGGAAAAATCAGACAGAAAATGGGTCCCAAATTATACACAGAGAAAAAGAGATATTACTTTAGCTGAAAAGTACATCAATATAATCGAAAATAAAAAAAAAATAATGCTGTTTATAACAAACAAAAAACTATTTCTCGTTTCTTTTATGGCATGAGGCATTTTAATAAGCTATAGCCTTAAAGCTGCAATATGCTTTGTGAAGATTGAACCAGTTGCGTAAAATCTAAGACAAATTAATATTGGTTCTTTTTTGATTGTTTTTAGGTTGATTTCTCTCATTTATTTGTTATATTATTCCATTTCACAATTTTCAATTCGTTGAAATTAATTTTTACACATCCTGAATCTTTTTTTTAAATTCAACATCATGCAGTTCTTCATATAAATTGTTTCGAACTTTTAGAATTCTCGGTAGGCTCAATTATTTCATAATTTTCTGATGAGTCTGACGATGAGTCCAGAAGATTATTAAAATCATTTTTGTGAATCCTGTGCATATTTTATAAATTGCAAAGGCATAATATGTAAGCATAAGCAAATTCGTTATTTTTACTTAACCTATCTATTTAAAATTTAACATTCGTTGTCCTCAACATCCTGATAAAAATGGTGAATATCAAAAAATAATTTAACTTGCCAATTAGCAAATTAACAGTCCGCTACAGAGTTAACAGACGCTGGTGATTATGGGAATAGAGTTTGAAATTTACCTGACATGTTCATGTTCCTCCATTTCACAAGTAATATTAAAGCTCATATGACTTAATGCCCAAACGTCTCTCGTGCTTATAAAATTTGTCAGTTTTGTGTGGATTTATTATCCTAAAGAGAATAAAATTATATTACATTAACAGTACTTGATGTTGCTAGGAATATATTTAAAGAAATATATTTGCATTCTTTGAAAATGCAGACAGACACACTCTAAAAGAAAAAAGACATTAATACTGTATCATTTCTATAAACAGTACTTTAAAGTTTTTTTTCTAGAATATCTTCTAGACTCTAAAAACAAGAACGAACATAACCTCACTTACAGGCAGGGATGGCAACGATATAACGACAACAAAAACATCGTGTTTGACATCGATGTATGAAGAGCCGATGTATCGATGTATCGATGGCGTTTCTGATCGATGTGTATAAAATTCACTCAAATTGATATACCTACACATTTAAAAAAAAGAAAAAGAAAATTTGTCTGATCAAATAATTTTCATCAGTGATGAGATTTTATTGTTTAACAGGCGCAAGAAAACTAAACTACGGCGGCGCCATCTCTTAACTGATAACTTACATACTGAGGTATTTTATATAGAGTTCTACTTATTTCTCTGGTTCTGTTTAGTTTTATGACTGTTTTGCACACACCATTTATTATATAATATGCATATTGACCATCTCCATAGTAAAAAATGCGACTGACGGCCGTCGTCCAAATGTAGTTGGCGTTAAGTGATAATCGTCGTCAACGCAAGGTAGCGCTTTGAATAGACAGAAGTTAGTCACGTAGCAGATGGTTCTCTTTGTAATACGAGATGGCGATAGTTATGAAAAATATTTCTGTGATGCTCGTTCATATCTCTATCATTTTCTCTTTTATAGCTTTAGACAAAGATAATATTACAACTAATCAGTTGGTCCATTCTTTTGCTATTAACTTTGTTTACACGAATTTCCATGAATCCAGTACACTTATTGGTGCATTTCAATCTGAAGGACAAAGTCGTCCAATCAGAGTTAAATACAAGAGCTTCTACATTGCACTGATCAGAACAAAATCTAAGGATAAGATCTCACGATCCAAGGATTCAATAATAAATATAATAATTCAAAAAATATTTTTTTAATTTTCGTCTATTAAAACATAAAATATTGTGCTTACCTTAGCCATTATGTAGTCATGTCATTGTACTCATTATATTTAACCAATATTAACAACAATAACTACTTTTATTTAAAATTTACATTATAATTTTGATTAATAAAAAATATTATACCAATCAAAATTTAAGCACTTAGCACTCAATATTTTTTGTAACTCATGCAAATAAATAAATAAGAGGTTATGAATTGTTGTAAGCAGATATGTACCTAAAAAAAATACCTAAATGTACCCATATTATTCAGGTGGGGTGTTTCTGTGGGTTTTAGAGATTGTTTGAATGTAATGAAAAAAAATATATAATTTTACGGCAGATACATATATCTGTGGTTTTGATTAACACAACACGAGAAATTTCGGGGAACACTTGAGTAAAAATATAATCACTTTACCGCAGTCTCCATTCCCTACTACATATGTATTTGTTTCAAAACATTTTTACTTCGGAGCCAACACAAAACCTGATATCTGTAGAATAATCTGCTCCGGCCAAAAACAGAAAGCATGTATGCGCCAGAGTGGCCGAAGATAGCTCAAAACAACAAAAGGAGTGCAAGTATACAGTTCGTAGGAATTGGTAATACTTGCCGTTGTTCATTTTAAAATAGTTACTCACTGTGAACTTTAATAAATAGAGATATAATTTCACGCATTGGCAGATAGTAGCTCACCATGCAAGAATGTGACTTCTACATAAAGTATGGACCAAGGACAAAAATGACTTGCATAGCTGCTCTTACTTGCTATCCGATGACTCCTGACGACACCATCGTGGAAATCGACATGCTTCACGTTAATGTGACCGAAGATGATTAGGTGCTGGCAGCATAAAGATATTAATTTCTGTCCATGAGGAATTATGTATAGAATTGCATTGAGTCGGGTTTGGCTTAATAAAGCTAAATATTTACGGGCTCCTGATCCAACTTGCGTAGGTATCAAGAGAGCACACTGTACTACTGCTACCCTCGACTAACTTCTTGAACCAATAAAGGATATTCAGCAGCAGTGTCCCGCAATAAGTAATTAAATAGATACAGTGTCCCTTAAAGAATATATCTAATGCAATTTTTTCAGTTAAATAAGTAAAGGATGTTATACCTAAAGCATATATTAGGCATGTAAATAAGAAATATAACCTAACCTAACCTAATCCAACCAATCAAAACATGACAAAAACTAATGAATGAAATTTAAACCAAACAAAATATAAAAACTTACTCTTAATCAAATGAACACGATTATATTACTTACATGTTTATAACAAATAACCAAAGTAACTGATATACATAATAGATATTATATTACACTCGAACCCCTCTTAATTCACCTTCGCTTAATTCACATCCCCTCTTATTTCACCACGTTTTCCCCAAGTATGTCACGAAACCGTCCCTCTTAAGTCGCCTGTAAAAGTGTTTAGAAAACTACGTTTAGAAATTGGATTCTCGCATGAATACAATCTTTATTGAAAAAATGATTGTGTAATACATTAAATATGGACACCTAACCGTTAAAATAGGTTAGGTGTCTTTTAAAAATATTTAACCTTTAAAATATTAATTCAAGTGGAAAATTTAACTTTTGTCACGCACGACTGGGTATACTTACGTTTATTTTTTTGTTCAGTTGGCTCATTTTTCGTTATAACAAGTGCTGTGGTATATCTCTAAATATTTATTTTTGCAGCTAAAACATGAAAAAGTTAACGTTATGATCGCGACTTAAACGAGACTAAATTTCGCTACTTAAGCGAGGTGATGATGCACGGATTTGGTGAATTAAGAGGGGTTCGAGTGTATTATTTTCTGCCAAATTATAAATTAGTACACTCAACATCCACATATCCGAACTCCAAATTTCCGAACTTTTTCTCACGATATTTCTGAACTTGTACTTCCACATAACCGAACTTGTCACTGATTGGTTGACGACAAAAAACCGCGAAATTTGAAATGAGAAAAAATGTATAAAAAATATAAAAACACAATAATGCGATTGTTATCAAACATTTCGATTGTCACAGAATTCAGCAAAGAGGAAATCGCCCTCCCTCAGCAGCACACCTGAGACAAGAGTTCTTCTTTGTACAAACCAGTGAAAAACACTTCTTTCAAATGGCGTATCATAAGTACCGGTGCACTTTATTGTGTCAATCCGTCCGCTCAATTTTCGTCTTTTTTTTCAGTTTTTTCAAAGTAAATTTATTTTTTTTCCAAGAATTTCTGCCACTGACGATTTACAAATATTGTACATCTTACTTAGATCAACATTTTCAACACCATTTTTTTGCGTGATTTATCAAATCCAGCTTTTGCTCCAAGGTTAGCCTCTTAGCAGGCTCTTTTCTCTGCAAATAAACAGTACAATAATGTTTGTTTTGTATCACGGTTTTCTTAAAAATACATATTTTCTCATAATTTTTCATTTCAGTTTGAAATTATTATAGGTTACGTCATAAATGTTCAATAAAACAAACCTTTACTTTGAATTACAAAATAATTACCTGCATCACTCTCTCCTTTGCACCTGACATTTTTTTTGTTTAGAAAAACGTTTTTTTATTAACATGTACACATGTATGTATGTATTACATTTGCATAAAAACCTCGAAAAACAAAGAAAAGTACTAGAATGTAGGTTATTCTATGACTAGAATGAGCCAGAAAAACCCTTTGCGCATGCGCCAGCAGTTCGGTAATCCCAAGGTGACGAGAGTTCGGAAATGTGGAAGTCTGCGGAACGTAAAAGTTCGGATATGTGGATGTTGAGTGTAGTTCAGTTTCTTATCTAGATTTCCGCAGAACACTGTCGTAGAACATTCCTTTTAATCCCTTATTGTATTGTCAATCGCATGTATTAAACAGAAAAAACGGTACATAATTATTTATTATCACTTCGTTTTTGTAACACAGAATAATCCTTGCGTTTTCAAATACAAAAAATAAATTTCTATCGCCGTTGACCTTGGCATCAAAAATCAATATTTAAAGTTCAAAGTCCAACAATCTGCAAAAAAACTAAAACTAATAAAAATATCTATGAAGTTGAATGAAATAATGGAAGTAATTTTATAGAAGTGAATGGTATCGCCATCTATCCACACTTGTGACACTAAAGCGATGAAGCTGTCCATAAGAGTGGTTCACAGTAATAATTTGGGCCGCGATAAGAAAAATAAATTTCTTATTTTTCTTCCGTAAGCTTTTCGATTAATATATTCGTCACAATTCGGTTTTTTCGAACATTACCCGAATTAATAGAAATAGAAAGACCCTCAATGCTCTTTCTTAGTACATATATTTTATGAATTTCCTATCTACTATCCTTTTCGACAACAATACATTTGTTTAAGCCATCTCTGTTTTTTCTATCCTATTATTTTTCTGTGGTCGCTGGTGATTGTTTTCTTATTTAATTTAGTTTGTTATTCCTATGTGTTAGATGTTTTCTGTGTTACGCCTTTATACCTTCAAAATCAAAATATGGATTATTATTATTGTGGCTGAGTAAAAAAGTAAAGTTTTTATAGCACGTAAAATGTGTAAGGTACAGGATAAATTGTGAGAAACCATTATTCAGTCTATTTAGATGTTTTGTGTTATTCACTATATAAACTTGAAACCTTTTTAGGCGACTTATTAAAGGATCGTGGCTTTAAACCCACTTTTAAACATCGGGTAATAATTATTAAATTTTTTTGAAAGGCATCCGGAACTTTTGAAAAATAAACAAAATATTTAGCACATATATTTAGATATAAACATAAACAGAAAATTTATCTTATACCTGTATATGAAACGTATAAAACATCATATAAAATAACCACAAAACCTGCGCGTGAATTAGAGATGTGTTGAATTTGTACTTCCATACAACCGAACTTGTCACTGACTGGTTGACGACAAAAAAAACGCGAAATTTGAAATGAGAAAAAAAATGTAAACACAATAATGCGATTGTTATCAAACATTTCGATTGTCACAGAATTCAGTAAAAGAGGAAATCGCCCTCCCTCAGCAGCACATCTGAGACAGGTTCTACAAGAGTTCTTCTTTGTACAGACCAGTGGAAAATACTTATTTCAAATGGCGTATCGTAAGTACCGATGCACTTTTTTGTGTCAATCCGTCCTCTCAATTTTTGCCTTTTTTCAACTTCCGACAAGTAAATTTCTTTTTTCCCAAGAATTTCTGCCACTGACGATTTACAAATATTATACATCTTACATAGATCAACATTTTTAACACCATTTTTTGCGTGATTTATCAGATCCAGCTTTTGCTCCAAGGTTAGCCTCTTAGCAGGCTCTTTTCTCTGCAAATAAACAGTACAATTATGTTTGTTTTGTATCACGGTTTTCTTAAAAATACATATTTTCTCATCATTTTTCATTTCAGTTTTAAATTAGTATAGGTTACGTCAACAAAATGTTCAATAAAACAAACCTTTACTTTGAATTACAAAATAATTACCTGCATCACTCTCCCCTTTGCACCTGACATTTTTTTTTGTTTAAAAAAACGTTGTTTTATTACATAACATGTACACATGTACTATCTTTCCATTCTAAATTGAAAATAGGTAGAAAAAAAGCAAGGTTGCCAGATTTATTTTCTAAAATTGCTAAGCTCACTATACAAGTATACTTCATACTTCAGTAAACTGTTAGTTCGTGACATTCTTAGAAAGCTAGTTTGGAAATATTTTTAAAAAAAATACATAGATATAAATTTATTAGTTAGCATTAAAATAAGGCTTTAAAAATGCTGGAAAAAATAATTATAAATTAAAACAACTTTATGTATATTACTATACTCAAGAAAATTTTAAAGAGCCGGCAACGCCCTGGCTGGCCAACCAGTCGGCCACTGGTGGCGCAACGGAAAACCACTGTAGATAAACCACTTTGCATATAATACATTGTTCGGTCCACTGTGCCATAAAATTTTAACGATGTCGTTAAAATGATTTACGACTTTATGAATTAGGAACTTAAACTACTTGTCTAAGACGCCAGTGACGTGTATTTCAGCTAGGTTTATTAACACAGACAATTTTTTGAGATTGTCTGGCTAAATGAGCATTATTTACAGCAAATTATATTACAAATATTAAGAGTTTTATATGCAGGCTAATTTTAATCTCCTATATTGATTTAAATGAAAACAAATATTTCACAATTTTCGAATTTATAAAAGATATATGCACGCCCATGGAATCATAAAGTTGCACCGCTTTTTTTGTTCCCCAGGCGTATTTATCATTTTCAATTAAAATTAGAACCACTATATGTATGTCTTACATTTGCATAAAAACCTCGAAAAACAAAGAAAAGCACTAGAATGAGCCAGAAAAACCCTTTGCGCATGCGCCAGCAGTTCGGTTATCCCGAGGTGACGAGAGTTCGAAAATGTGGAAGTTTGCGGAACGGAAAAGTTCGGATATGTGGATGTTGAGTGTAGTTCGTGACCGAAAAGTTCGAACGAACTATTCACTTTGAGTGAACTGAACGAACTGTTTCACCCTCTTAGAGGTTATAGTTCGTTTTGAACTGTTTTTTAGTTTGAAATATTTCGTTCGCCGATAGATTGGGAATCAACAGACCGGATGGGAAACGTGAAATAGAATGAACTGGTTTAACAGTGAAACTGAAATAAGTGACGAACGCCGACTGTCATAAAAAATGTTTTATTTTTCAAGGCGGCACCGGTGTAACATGCCTAAATGGAACTTAAATAAATGGAATAGAAAAACTTGCTGTATATGATATGCCGCGCTGACATTACTGTTGCCAAATTATTCTTATTATATTTTCGATGACTTTTAATTATTTTGAGTTTAGTACAGGCTGTTTAGTCATACTGAAATATTCATGATAAAAATATAGAATAAACATAATTTTAAACCAATTCAGTATTATTTATAAACAATATAAAATATGCGTAGAAATACAAATAATAGTTTTGTGTTTAATGACACGAATGACAACATATTTTTATCAATCATGGTTATGTACTGGGTACTAGTATATATTGTTGTTTGTAGCTGCCGCTGCCGAAATTTCGGTCATTGTGCGTTGATTGTCGACTACCGCGTTCGTACGCATCACATTCATTTAATTGTTTCACAAGAGAAATGTAGGAACGATTGAACTATAGTTCATTTCGAACTGTAAAAAAGAACTATTCATTTGGATGAACTGTTTCGGTACGTGAACTAGAATCAAAGTGAACTAGAATACCCATCCCTAGCGTGAATGGCACCAAAATTATTTGGTTATAGTGTAACCCCCCCCCTAGCTCTAGATTGAGAACAAAAACAGTCGGCCGCCATCGGATGTGACCGCTTAGTTAGAAAAGGCTGTACGGAGTCGATCAGGGGTATTCAACTTAAATAGGCCAAAATGAAACACGTTTAAATTAGTACCGATGTCAACGAGAGATGGCGTATATATTTGACCACGCCTCTCAGTCGTTATAACAGAACTTTATTTCCCATTTTCGATTGATTGATTTATTTTAGTGGTGCGCATAATCAGACGTTTTAAATTATAAAATTATCAGGTTAAGAGCGGTTTCAAAAATCAGATTATAATTGAAAGAAACGCAGCGATGGCGATTTTTTTAAGATGTACGTTGGAAAAATTGGTGGAAAGGAAGTTTCCTGTATTTGCAAGTAAATTATTCTAATAATTTGAATTATCAACATTCGGATGTTGCGATTATTTCAATAATCCGATTATTTATTTTAAATGGCCCATCACTAATGTATTCATTCTGCTGAGTGCCCCGCGACTCGTGTATCTTATTTTCGTTTCGGTGTTTTAGCTTTCTTGATAGTGTGTTTAAATTTTGTGTTTTGTGCATTTAAACTTTTATTTGTTACAATTATGACTTCTTCGTCTAAACCGTTAGAACTTGTTGTGTTGTGGGATGTCCTAAGCCCTGGCAACCAAATTTTATAGGTGCCAAACTTATAAAAAAATTATATAAATCGTGGGTAAAGTGCTCAGGCAATTCAAGTTTTCAAACAATTTAACATACTAAAAGTTAGGTCTAAGTCCACACACAAGTAGTCTTTTAGACTACTTCTGTGTGTGGCAAACACTTGAAAGTCAGCAGATATTGTGCAGAGGATTTTGTATCGCTAAATAAGAAGGAAAATGTATTGTCAATATATTTAGGGAGTACGTACGTTCTATTTATTATTATCTTTATGCCTAATACATTTTTTTACATATTTTATGCATCTTCAATTTATCTCGAAAAGCTTAAAAGATTCATGTTGTCTTTTCTCTCTTTTACGTATACCTCAGAATTGGTGATATCTCAGATATTCTCGACGATAACTACTTGTTTATTAAACGAGAATAACTGAGATTATATCAAATCTTAGGTAAGAAGAATGAGCCTTTTAACGAGGGTTGGGATGGAGTGCATTTGAATTTGCCGCCATTCATATTAGTACCGATGTCAATGATAGATGGCGCAATACGTTTTGTCTTTAATACAGGGAGTTGATGTTCTAGAGTAGGTTGTTCTATGGAGTCGATGTAATCAACAATAGAAAGGAATGTTCTTTACTATTTCTATTTCTATTTCCGAGGTGTTACAGAGTTCCACAGCTGTTTTTCTGCACATGGAACGATGACATTTGAGGTAGGTTGTATAAAAAATATTTTTTGAGAGAAAAATATTTTGTGGGTCCGGTTTCGGCTCTGGGGGTCGTCGGAACGCAAAATTTTAAAACTCACAATACAAACACAAAAACCAAAAACTAACACTCCTACAAATTTTCAACCCCCATCCCCTCGTGTAACAGTGCACCTGGGGGGGGGGGGGGGTTGGAGTTTGAATTTTGCTACACACATTTTTATTACGATACAATTGAATTCTGTATCATCAATTAATCCCTCACGCACGATTTCAACCCCCACAACAATTTGGGGGGGGGGTGAGGAGGTGAATTTTGGGAGATGCATTATTCGACTGCGGAATTGAATTCGGCGTCCCCAAAAACCCCCGATGCCCGAATATCGCGACTTTTCGATTTATTTTAAAAAAGTGTATTTTTGGACTTAGAAAAAAATCTCTTTTACTAACCATTACTACCAATTTTTCTGCTTTTTTTTGTACTTGTATATTTATGCACCAATTAATGTCTTTTAAAATATACAATTTTTAAAAATTATTTATCTTTTTAATGTTGAAATAATAGATTACTTAACGATCAACAAACACAAAGACTCCATCCATGCTAGTCAACATTATATCTACGAGCCCAGGCTCATAATAGTTCGGCCGGTAAACATTTCTAACTATGTGATTGAACATAATGTGAAATCTATTTCATATATAAAATATTTTGTCAAAATTATTTCAACTGCTTTAAAATATACAAGTTTAACTTTGCAAATACTGAAAATTATAATCAAATTACATAATAAGCAATATTTATTTAACACAAAAATTACAACCAGCTGATGGGTCAAAATAGTTCGGCCACTTGCCGTAATTGCCATGAAAACTACTACGTTAGCTAAAACAAAACCCTTATTAAATAAATCAACAAGACAGTTGTCAAAATTAGTTATAATTCATTTTTAAAGCAGAATGCCTCGAGGGAAACCTTTAAGTGAAGATCTTCGATTATCAATTATTAAGGCCTATAAAAATGGCATTTCGGCACGTCGGATCTCAGTTTCGCACTCACTACCGCGTTCTACTATTCAAGACATTATTAATTTGTATAAAGCAACTGGAGGAGTCAATCAGAAAACCAAAAACCGGCCGACCATCTAAAATTACGAAAGCAAATAAAAAAGCGTTATGAAAAATTGTAAAAACAAATCGGCGATCTAATACCAAAGAAATAACTGTTTTATGGAGAGACAGTATAAACAAAGATGTTTCATTATCTACAACAAAGAGAACTATAAGGAAAATAGGATACAAATTTTATAAGGTAATATTTCTACATTTTTTGGATAGAATTTGTTAGAGGGTAACTTTTTATTTTGAACAGGCAAAAGAAAAGCCATTATTAACAAAATTGCAAAAACGCAATAGGCTGAAATGGGCTCGGGAACATCAAAATTGGATTCAAAGACAATGGCATAATGTAATTTGGAGTGATGAGTCCCAATTTGACGTTTGTGTGGGAGACTCCCGCAAAGAGTTTTGCGTACGTCTGGTGAGGCTTATAACAATGAGTGCCTAGTTAGAAAAGTTAAGTTCCCAGCCTCAGTCACGATATGGGGTTGTGTGTCTGCGAAAGGCGTAGGAAACTTATACTTTCTTGAAGGGACTGTCAACGCGAATAAATACAGAGAGATTCTGGAAGAAAGTTTCTTGCCATCCATCGCGAAATGCACGACCGAAGAAGATAACTTTATCTTCCAACAAGATAATGCACCTTGCCATACTCAAGTATAGCAAAATCAGTTACCAAGTGGTTTCAGGAAAATAATATTCCTACACTAAAATGGACATCTTCTAGTCCAGACTTGTCTCCAATTGAGACACTTTGGCATAACATAAAGAAAGAACTTCGGAAAAATCCAGCACGTACGGTACCTGAATTAAAAGTGACCTTGCAAAACATATGGGATAATGTACGTCCAGGGAGAGTGTGCAAGACTTGTAGACACAATGCCCGGTAGAATAAAAGCAGTTATTGCTAACAAAGGTGACGTAACACAATATTAAAAGGCGGCCGAACTATTCTGACCCATCAGCTGGTTGTTATTTTGTGTTAAATAAATATTGTTTATTATGTAATTTGATTATAATTTTCAGTATTTGCAAGTTAAACTTGTATATTTTAATGCAGTTGAAATAATTTTGATAAAATATTTTATCTATGAAATATATTTCACATTATGTTCAATCATATAGCTAGAAATGTTTGCCGGCCGAACTATTATGAGCCTGGGCTCGTATATACTGAATAACTTTATAACAATCTGGCATCAGTGCGTAATTCATCTAAAATTTAAACACCTGTTCGATGACATGCATCGGATTTCATTTTCTATGGAGTATACAAATATTTTTTCACCTATTATATCATTTGTTCCAAGTATGACATTCATCCTCATAAAACCCTGTATAAAAACTATTGAAGACTGGCGTATAATTTACCTGTCACATTCATCTTCCTCCTTTTTAATATCAAGTTCTTCCGCCTTAATGTCCAAACATCTCTCGGGCTCATCGTATTCCCTCGTACTTTCCTGTAGATTTTGTGCGGATTCAGCATCCTAAGAGAAAGAATGAATTTATTAACAGTAAGTGGTACTGCCTTTCAATATATTCTGATTCTTTTCCAATATTTTTTCATGAAATGAGCATATTGTTAACTAACATTTTTTTTATATTTCACGTTTATATTTCAAGTCTGATAAATTGTTAAACAAAAGCCTGTAAAATTATTTCGCTTTGTGGAGACTTAATGACAACGATACTTCATGATGTGATGGCATTGCGATAATCTAAATTATTATAATGTTTTAGTTATATAGTTTATTTTACAACCTCTTTTTTTTAATTATTAGTTTTTTGTTAGCATCAATTACACTTGCCTGCAAAATTTTGAAAATTTAGTGCTCCTGGACAATGAATATTTGTTTCCAAAGTAATTTTTCCTGCTGAAAACAAATCCGGGGTCAGAATTGCTCTACCATGTCAGGTTTTTAAGATACCCTAACCCAAAGGTGCAAAAAACGCTGTTTTTTTGACATATTTGACGTTATATGGCACCGCGATTTTTTTTTCTCAACAAACCATGTGTGGGATCTTATAGTACAAGTCTTCCTCTTTCAAATTCCATTAAGTCTACTCAAATATCTTTTTTTTTTCACCGAGATATCACATTTTTTAAATTTTCCTGTTTGTGATTTTTCCTACGAGGTCTGGCTATTAAATAACCGAACTAATGCTGTTACCAGCGCGCTGCGAGCGTGTCGCGACAAGTTTGAACATAACTGTGTCTGGCTATACTTTCCCCACTGGAATCTTCATGTTAATAAACAAAAACAAAAATAAATTACCCATAATTTTAAACAAAACATATACATACATTACTTGGTCTTGTTAAGTAAGAAAGCAAATTGTATCAAAGCAAATTGTACCGAAATAAATTATAATTTTACTATTTATATAAACATATATCATAAATTTTTTTTTTTACATATACAAATAAACTACCCATAATTTTAAACAAAACATATACATACATTACTTGGGCTTGTTAAGTAGGAAAGCAAATTGTATCAAAGCAAATTGTACCGAAATAAATTATAATTCTACTATTTATATAAACATATATCATATAAACATATATCATCATATATCATACTTTTAACATTTTATATTATTTATAAAATGTTTTTATAAAATTTATATCTTTATATTGTTACATTTATATTTACATATTTTTGTTGCACGTATTGCAATATGAAGTTTGGTCATTTAAAATGTTAGATCTATTCTTACAGAGTTTGAATCCCTTAAACAATATATAATTTCAGAAAACTTCGATTTTTTTGCTGTGTCCGAAACTTGGTTAAATTCCGATATTAGCAGTGATTTGTTATTGATTCCTAATTATAACTTTGCTCGAATAGATCGAGACACAAGAGGTGGAGGCTTAGGCATGTTCATAAAGACTAATTTACATTATAGAATAGTATTACAGCAAATTGACAGTACATTAGAGCAACTATGGATCAGAACTGCAATACTGGGCAAACAATATGCAATAGGGGTAGTATATCGACCACCTAGAGCGAATGTATTAGAATTCTTTGATTTTTTAGAAAATTCCTTATCTATAGTACTACCTGACTGTGATACAATTCTCTTTGCTGGTGACATAAACATTAATCTCCTAAGTGAAAATCAGAGTGTGGTACACTTTTATAATTTCATTGAGTCGTACAATCTTTTTCAAATTATTAAAGAGCCTACAAGAATAACAGCAAACACTCAAACTTTATTAGATATAATCATTACCTCTGACGAAAAGCATGTTAATTCTAGTAGTGTGATCAATTTACATGGAGTATCCGACCATTGTGTAACAACCTGTAATATTAATAAAATTAAAAGTAAAAACATCAATAAACTAGTAACTTTTCGCGACTTCAAAGAATTTGATGAAACACTATTTTTCCAACATTTTCACAATATAAACTGGGATCATATATACCAACTAAATAACGTCAATGAGATGGTAGATTTTATGAATGAAAATCTAATTTCAATATTCAACATTACTGCACCTATTAGAACAATTAGAGTAACAAAACCAACAAAGCTATGGTGTACTTATAATATTAAATTAATGATAAAGGCAAGGGACAAAGCTTTCTGTAATTTTAAAACTACAAGATCAGCCACTTACCTGGGATTATTACAAAGCAGCTAAAAAATCAGGTTAATTATGCTATTAAGCGAGAAAAGAAAGCCTACATGGAGTTCAAATTGGCACAAAAAGATAGCAAAGCGATGTAGGCATCACTTAGAACACTAAATGTAATAGGTAACACAAGTAAATACGATATACCAAATGAATTGCTAGATTTGGATTCAATCACTGCTCACTTTACAAATCCACCCCTTACTAATAAAACACCGCAACAACTTGCTTTATTAGAAAAATATAAAACAGGACAAAGAGTTGGCAACTGCGTCAAATTCAGCAAATTGAAAAAAACGACGTAATTAAATGCTTAAATTCCATTAAAAGTAATTCTGTAGGAGCAGACTTAATTTCTCTTAAAATGTTTAAATTAGTAAGTTTTTACCTAATCGACCATCTTACCTACATAATAAATTCTGTTCTTTCTACTGGTGTGTTCCCGAAGTATGGAAACGGGCTAATGTCTTGCCACTTTCAAAATTCCTAATCCGACTGAAATTAGTCACTTACGTCCAATTAGCATACTTCCAGTGTTATCGAAAGTACTTGAGAAAATAATGAAATTACAAATATCCGAATATGTTTTTAATTATAATATCATACCTCGTATACAATCAGGCTTTCGGGAACACTACAGTACTACCACAGCTTTAACAACCATTTGTGATGATCTAATGAAAGCTTCAGATGAGGTAAAATAAGCTGTTTGATTTTGCTAGATTTCAGTAAGGCGTTTGATACCATGGAACCAGATATATTATGTGAGTAAATTAAAATTGTATGGATTCACGATTGAATCGCTGAAACTAATTAAATGTTACTTACATAACCGATCACAGAGGTAACTTACATTCGAATAAAACTTCTGAAATACGCTATAATTATGTGGGAGTACCGCAAGGATCGATACTTGGTCCTTTATTATTTTCTTTATATATATCTGATTTTCATGAAGCTGTCTTAAATTGTAGTATACATAATTATGCTGACGACACGTAGATTTATTTTTTTTTTACATCTGATCAATCCTTATTTGCAAGAGAAGTAATTAATAGTGACTTAAATAGGCTAGTCAATATATCAACAAGTCACAATCTAAAACTTAATGCAAACAAATCTAAAATTATATTATTTGGCCCAAAACATAAAAGAGATCTTGTAAAAACAACGTTAAAAGTACAAATACAAGGTGAAGAACTCCCAGTTGTAGATGAGGCAAAAAACTTAGGATTGTGGATTGACTCGGATATGCGTTTCACAAAACACGTTAATTATTTATATGTAAGTCATCATATAACGTTCTTGAACAACTTTACCCTCACAGAGATATATTAAGTTCGGAACTAAAATTAAATCTATGTGAGGCATTAATTATTTCAAACTTTCATATTGCGACTTAATATATGGTCCGGCTCTACGTAGATTTGAATCCAACAAACTACAAAAAATTCAAAATTCGTGTTTCAGATTCTCATTTGGTATACGTAAATTTGATCATATTAGTTTTTAAAATTGCAGAAACTAAAAAGATTAAAATTGGAAAAATTAAGAGATGTACATCTACTTTCCCTTATACACAAAGTTCTTTTAACAAAAAAACCATCTTATTTATATAATAAATTAGTACAATTCAAAGACATAAATAACATCACTACCCGAAATAAAAATTTATTAGTTATTCCAAGACACCGCACGGCAATGTTTACTCGCTGCTTCACATATATAGCGTGCTAAATTATACAATAGCCTACCTGTGGTATTTTTCTCATATACCTTAATTAATTTCAAGAAAAAATTAAAGGCTTATTTTTTGGGACACTAACTGCTACTATCGGAATATGAACATTAAGCTATTTATGTGAATTACTCTGTTTCGGTTTCTGTTGAAAAAGTGTCTATGTTACATATTTGTAATTTCCATGGTATTTATTATAAATTCCATGGTGTAATTTTGTAATTTAAATTTGTAATTTTACAGTTTAAGTACATACTTATATTTTATATTTATATTTAAATTTCTGTATTTTTTTTTTTTGTTGGTTAAGTTGGAAAGCGCTCCTTGAGCGATACTTCGCCTTTTTGCTCTATTCTAATTGTACGTTTATTTTTGTAACAAGGAGCAAATAAAGTCGTTTATTATTATTATTATTATTATTAAATACACTTTCGCTAGACAAGTCAGGGGTCGCTCAGTTGGACTGTAGCACTCGTTTGAATTAGTCTACGCACCAGTGACGCGTCGAAAAAGTGTTAAGTGTTCAGATGGAACAATGGATTAATCTCAAGTTTATTGTTAAAATGAATGTTTATCACACAAAAGTTTTTAAATGGTTTAATCTTTACATGGTTTAAGGGACGGGAAACGACAGAAGACTATCCGCGCCCCGGACGACCCTCAATGTCAAAAACGGACGAAAACATTGAAACAATTGGTAACTTAACCCGCAAAGATCGTCGTCTAAGCATCCGAGGGCTTGCTGAAATAACAGGAATAGACAAAGAATGTGTTCGCCAGATTTTGTATGATTCGTTCAACATGCGCAAAGTTTGCGCAAAAATGGTGCCAAAACTCCTCACTCCCAATAAAAAGGAAAAAAACTCTTCACTCCCAAGCAAAAGGAATCAAGAATGAACATTTGCGCTGACATTCTAAACAACATTGGGCGCATTCAGGGACGCTCAGCCGCTGAACGCTATGTGTTAGTAGTTAGCCTTTTCTGACAGTCAGCGGCTTAACACTCCCTGAATCGTTTGTATGAGTTTCGCAAAGATCTAGAAAACGTAATATGTTCTATGGCATAGATAACTTTCATGAATCATGGATTAATAATTCCTGCCGTGTTCTGTGCTTTAAAGACACTTAAAACACAAGGTTCGTTTTCTTTTCCATAACTTTTGTTTAAAAACAAGCAATAGGTATTTTGTTTTCTATAACTTTTGTTTAAAAGTACGTTAAAATCAGTTGCTCACAGCACAGATAAAACGACAGAGAGAATCATGATAGAATTATTGTCAAGTCAGCATCTCAGCTATAATATTTTAGGCTTAGTAAATTGGTCATCCGCTGAGATCAAAAAAGTGTCAGCCACGTCCATTCAGGGAAGAGTAGCAGTTAGCTACTCAGCCGCTGACCGTCCTGAATGCCATTGACACTGATCCAGGCTTGTTAGACACGGTGATTACTTGTGATGAATCGTGGTTTTTTTACTACCGACCCCGAAACTAAGCTCCAATCCATGCATTGGAAGAGCCCGAACTCACCAAGGCAAAAAAAAAGCCAGGATGAGCAAATCCAAATTCAAAGCGATGATGATCGTCTTTTTTGACATTCCGAGGCATTGTTTACGTTCACTGGATCCCTGAGGGTCAGACGGTCAATCAACATTATTACATCGAGGTTGTGACGGCCCTTCGTGAGCGTGTGAAGACGAAGACCCGATTTGTGGAAGACCAAATCATGGAAGATTCACCAAGACAATGCATCGGCCCATTCTGCTTCGTCTGTGAATGCGTTTTTGCAAAATACGGCATTACTGTGTTGGAACATCCAGCGTACTCGCCCGACCTTGCCCCCTTGACTTTTTTTTTTTCTCAAGTGAGTCGTGTAAGTGAAAAAGTCGTGTAATGGAGCGGTGTAGATATCGCTAAGGGAGTACATTGATGGCGAAAAAGTTGCTACTGTAATTGGTAACGAATATAAAATGTTATGACAGCAATTCGGTTATTTAATAGCCACACCTTGTACCGGGCCTTAAAGCATTTACTAAATTAAAGCAATAGGGACAAACCTCAGAGGCATCATGATGAACCAGCACATGATTGGACAGATCTTCCTTCCGCTTCGTCTTGTAAGAACAAAATTTGCACGTATAAGTTATTACCTCGTAAATATGTCCATGATTCGTTGTGAAATGTTTGGTTAAATATATTTTCAGTGTCGTCTTATAGGAACAAAATTTGCAGTCATAAACTGCCGCATTGGAAGCATCCTGATGAATCAGCATGTCTAGTCAAATGGTTTTTAAATTTCGTCGTGTAGGGGCAAAGTTTGCATTGATAATTGGTGACATCGTGGCGAACCAGTACATGATTGGACAAATCTCCCTCCGTTTCGTCTTATAAGGACAAAATTTGCATTCATAAGTTATTACCTCGTATATATTTCGGTGCTTCTTTTGCATATGTCTCGTTAAATAGGCTTCTTGTGTTGCCGTAGGAACAATGTTTGCAGTCATAAGTCGTTACCTCTGAAGCATCCTGATGAATCAGCATGTGTCGGCTTAAATTGCTTTCCGTTTTGCCTTATAGGGACATAGTTTGCATTGGTAAGTTGCTACACTGACGCATCTTGGTGACTCAACATGTGACTGGTCAAATACTTCTTGTGTTTCGTCTTATAGGAGCAGAGTTCGCAGCTGTAAGTTGTTACATTGGGATCATCCTGGTGAACAAATATACAGTGTGATAAAAAAGTCGCGTATAATGCCTGCAACTTTTTAATAATATTGTGTATATATAAACCTTGTATATGAAAAAATGTCCAGAATAAAGTTTTTCATCAGTTTATTTGCCATGTTTCTGTCAGCATGAAAATAATTTTGTCGTTTCGCGTTTGGTTGTTGTGCAACCCACTACATTTTGGGTCCTCTGTCCAATCAGCCACCCCATCTGCCCATTTCATTTTGCGACAAAAAAGATTTTCCGGGTATCAACATTTTCGTCGTGAAGTGTAGTTTTTAACGCCGTCTGGTGTTTTGCAGAAATGATCAAAATGAATCATAGATTTTTTCATAAAAATCGCTGAAAAAGAAATAAAAAACGCATATACGTAATCGTTTCGTGTTCATAAACTAAGGGCCGTTTGCTTATATATAAATATTGGCGCTTCGAAGCACAGTTTTACTACTGCAGCGCCATCTACTGACTCATTGCGAAGCTAAGCGTCATTTGTTTTTGATTCTGAAGTCGTATTGTTGTCCGTGAATGCAAAGAACAATGGCCGCGAAAATCGTTGATCCCGCCAACTGTGAAGTGCGTTCTGTGATTCGTTTCTTATGTGCAAAAAGATCGTCGGCTGCTGAAATTCATCGGGAGTTATGTTAAGAATGTATCAAAAATGTGTTGAGAATGTACTATACGCCATCTATTGTGTAAACATGGCAGTAATGCCAACTATGTTTGGATCTAAAAATATATATGGAATAAAGTTAGTTTCAGTATGACATTCGAACTGAGCGTTTGTTTCTCCCGTTGTTGTAACCTTACTTAAGCTTCCCAATAATTTATATCAGGTTATGTGCCCAGACCTACCGTGTAGGCCAGCAACGATAGTTTTTTCGCGGAAACAGTCGGTGTGAAACAGTTAAAAAATGTCATGTGAACTATTTAGCGAACGTTCCAAAGCTAACAGGGCGTGAAAACTATGACGAGTGGGCATTCGCCATTGAAAGTGTGTTTGTGTTGGATGGATTGTCGAAGTACCTAGAAGGTAAAAGATCTGATAATGACAAGCTGAATAAGGCTCGAGCCAAGCTGATATTATCAATACGTCCCTTCTCTTTACATGCATATTCGTGACGTGGAAACGGCCTAGATCTATGGGAGACGTTACGAAACCTGTACGCAGAAAAAGGTTTTACCAGGAAAGTAGGCTTACTTCGCGCGCTAATATCGCTCAGGCTTGAAAATTGCGAAAATATGCAGAGTTACGTCAATCAAATGATCGAAACTTCCCAAAAATTAAGAAGAACTGGGTTCCAAATTGGTGACGAATGGGTGGGGTCCCTACTTTTGGCGGGATTGCCAGACAGGTTCGCACCCATGATAATGGCCATAGAACACAGCGGAACAGCAATAACTGTGGATGCATCAAGACAAAAGTTTGATTGACATGCAGACAGATGGAGCCAGCAGTAGCGGACCAGGCGGTGCCTTCGCTGGTAAGGGCTACTTCAAGAAAGGCTCAAAAGATGGCAGCTCCAGCCGGAATTTTGACGTAAATAACAACAAGCACAAAGAGAAGAACAGAGAGGTTAATGTAACCTGCTATCATTGTAAACAAACAGGCCACTACAAAAACAAGTGCCCCGTTTTACGAAAGGGACTTTGAAAACTTTAAAAAGTCACAGAAAAAAAGTGATGACAAAAGTGCTTTTAGTGCAGTTTTTCTGAACGGAAAGTTCGATAGCACAGAGTGGTACCTAGATTCTGGTGCCTGTGAACATTTAACATGCTGTAATGACTGGATCAAAAATGCCACGAAAAACATTAAAATGTCCCAAATAATGGTGGCAAATAAGGAAAGAATTCCTGTGGAATGTGCAGGTGAGATAGACGTTATTACTATAGCTGATGGACGAAACCATGAAGTGGTAATTGAAAATGTACATTATGTTCCTAAGTTAACAACAAATTTATTATCGGTCAGCCAGTTAATAAAAAGGGCAATAAAGTTGTGTTCAATGAAAAAGGCTGTGACATCTACAACAAACATAACATAGTAGTAGCCAAGGCAGACTTGATCGACGATGTTTATAGACTGAATTTTACAACGTTAACTATGACATCATTGATCGCTGGTCCTGTGACGTCTAGTGAATTGTGGCATAGACGTTTTGGCCACATCAACTATAATGATCTTCGTGTAATGAGAGATGAAGCTGTAGAAGGTATCGATTTTAAAGGACAGTTGAATGGGGATGAAATTTGCCAGGTATGCTGTGAAGGTAAGCAAACAAGATTACCTTTTAAACACCAGGGCAGCAGAGCTACCACACTGTTAGAAATAGTGCATGCAGACCTATGTGGACCTATGGAGGTGACCTCGATTGGCAATTCTAAGTATTTTATGGTTCTTGAGGACGATTTTAGTAAGATGGTTTTCGTTTATTTTCTAAAAAGCAAAGATCAGGCTTTAGAGAAATTTAAAGAGTTTAAGTGTTTTGTAGAGAACCAAAAAGGCTTAACAATAAAAACTCTTAGAACAGATAACGGTGGGGAATTTGTAACTCTGATTTTGAGAATTTTCTGGAAAAGAATGGGATTGCACATCAGAGAACAAATCCTTATACGCCCCAGCAGAATGGAATCTCAGAGCGGATGAATCGAACATTAGTCGAAAAGGCAAGATGTATGTTGTTTGATTCTAAGTTACCCAAACAATTCTGGGCAGAGGCGATAAACACCGCAGTTTATCTCAGGAATCGGTCTGTGGTGACAGGACTTGAAAAGAAAACCCCATATCAAGTATGGCATGGCCAGACACCAGATGTAAGTCATTTGAGAATATTTGGCAGCGAAGCAATGGTCCATGTGCCCAAAGAAAAGCGAACAAAATTCGATAAGAAAGCTAAAAAGATGTATTTAGTTGGTTATGGAATAAATGTTAAGGGTTACAGGCTATATGATCCTGAAAAAAGGAAGTGGTTACAAGCAGGGATATAATAGTCAATGAAAAGCCAAAGACATATAGTAACATTAATATCACATGTGATAATGTACCAAATGAAGCATCGCAGGAGGTCTTAGCTCCAGTGGGGGCACAGAATAAGGAAACGCAAATCTTCGACGATATAGTTGAGGCTAACATATTTGATGAGGATCACAACACATATTTAAGTGAAAAAGACGACCCTGAGTTTGTTCCTCAACATGTAAACAGTTATGATCGGCCTGATGGACAAACCAGAAGATCCGAGCGAGTAAAGAAACCAAAGAGTTATGAAGATTACGTCACCTTTCAATGTCAGCAGAGTATCAACTTAGACAAGGTACCTATAGACGCAGCAGATGCCTTATCAACACCAGATGCCGATCGTTGGAGGCGAGCCATGGAAGAGGAGATGATGTCCTTCAGTGAGAAACGAGACTTGGGAGTTGGTCGATGCTCCGACTAGTGGTACAGTGGTACAGTGCAAGTGGGTATTTAAAAGAAACTTAATCAGGAAAATGAGGTGTGTTATCGTGCGCGGTTAGTGGCGAAGGGTTTTACGCAAAAGGGCGGGCATAGACTATGATGAAACGTTTGACCTGTTATACGATATTCAAGTTTACGTTTATTGTTAGCATTGTCCGTAGAATTAGATTTAAATATCACACACCTAGACGTAAAGACTGCATTCCTAAATGGTCATTTACAAGAAACTGTGTTCATGCAGCAACCCGAAGGTTTTGCATCGAAAGGCAATGAAAACAAAGTTTGTAAGTTAAAAAGGCCATTTATGGACTAAAACAGTCCTCACGTGCTTGGTACCAAAAAGTTGATGAAGTTTTGATTAACCTGGGCTTCAAAAAATCTGATCACGAACCATGTCTGTTTATTAAGAATAAAAACAAACTTATGACTATTGTGGCATTATATGTCGATGACTTTATAGTATTTTCAAATGACAAAACTGAAACAGTTTTTTTTGAAACACCAGTTAAATTCTAATTTTAAGATTAAAGACTTGGGCGAATTAAAACTGTGTCTTGGTATGAGAATTCGCAGAAACAAAAATGTCCTTAGTATAGATCAAAGTGCCTATATTGATAAATTGCTTGAAAAATTTAATATGACGAATTGTAATAGTGTTAGTGCGCCACTCGATAATTTTGATTTTAATGAGAGTAATCTAAGTAAAAGAGAGCAAAACCCTTTGTATCAAAAATTGATAGGAAGTTTGATGTACTTAGCCATATTGACGCGCCCTGACATTGTATACAGCATAAGTTTTTTTAAGCCAGTTTAATAATTGTAATTCAGAATATCACTGGAAATGTGCAAAAGAGTACTTAGGTACCTAAAGGGTACAAAGAACCTTAGTCTTGTATTTAAAAAAGAAAAACAGGGTTTACAAGGTTATGTAGACTCCGATTGGGGTTCTAACAAAATTGATAAAAAGTCGTACACTGGTTTTTTTTTGTTTAAACTTTCTGAAAGTGCTATTTCATGGAAAAGTTGCAAACAAAGAACCGTTGCACTCTCTAGTACGGAGGCTGAATATATGGCCCTGAGTGAAGCTTCAAAAGAAGCCATCTACTTAAGAAATTTGATGCAAGAAATCACTGGAAGATTGGATTGTATTACCCTTTTCAATGACAATCAAGGAGCCCAAAAGTTATGCAGTAACCCAGTCTTCCATGATAGATCTAAACACATTGATATAAGGTATCATTTCATCAGGGAAAAAATACTAAATGGCAGTATTAAAATTGAATACCTGAATACTAATGAAATGGTAGCTGATATTCTAACGAAAGGCCTGAATAATGTCAAACATTCAAAATTTGTATTAGGTCTAGGCTTAAGAGATTTTTGATAAGTGGGGGTGTTAAGAATGTATCAAAAATGTGTTGAGAATGTACTGTATACGCCATCTATTGTGTAAACATGGCAGTAATGCCAACTATGTTTGGATCTAAAAATATCTATGGAATAAAGTTAGTTTCAGTATGACATTCGAACTGAGCGTTTGTTTCTCCCGTTGTTGTAACCTTACTTAAGCTTCCCAATAATTTATATCAAGTTATGCCTGGTTTACGGACCTACAGTTATGAGTGAAGGAAATGTTAGACAATGGTGCCGTGATTTTAAAAATGGCCGAACAAATGTCCATGACGAAGAGCGGAGTGGCAGGCCCAGTATCCAGACCGAAGAAATCGTTTCACAAGTGGACCAAACACTGCGATCTGATCGTCGATTGACGATTAGTGGCCTGGCTAACAAATTTCCTCAACTTAGACGCACTACTGTTTACAATATTGTCACAGAAAACCTCGCATACCGCAAATTATGTGCAAGGTGGGTACCAAAAATGCTCACAGACCACCACAAGAGCAAAGAATGTCTAGTGGACGAAGTTTTTTGGCCCGTTATCAACAAGATGGAGATGATTTGTTTTCTCACATTGTTACTGGGGACGAGACGTGGGTATCCTACGCCAACCCAGAAGCAAAACTGCAATCGATGCAGTGGCGACACTCATCTTCACCAAAACCGAAAAAGTTTAAGCAAACTCAGTACACAAGTCGAAAATTGATGGCTACAGTTTTTTGGGACAAAGACGGTGTTCTTTTGGTTGATTTCATGGAACGTGGGACAACAATTACAGCTGACGTGTACTGCGAAACGCTCAAAAAATTGAGACGTGCGATCCAAAACAAACGCCGCGGGAAACTGTCATCTGGCATAATCCTCCTTCACGATAACGCGCGTCCTCACACTGCTGCCAAAACCAATGAGAAAATTCAAGATTTTCGTTGGGAACTTTGACCACCTACCGTACAGTCCCGACCTTGCACCTAGCGACTACTTCCTCTTCTTGCATTTTAAACAGTGGCTCGGTGGACAACGTTTTGAAACCGAAGAGGGACTCAAAAACGCCGTTGTCAACTGGTTCAACTTTCAGGCGGCAAGCTTCTATGCAGAGGGGTTAAAGAAGCTGGTGCAGCGGTACGAAAAATGCTTAGAAGTGAACGGCGATTATGTAGAGAAGTAAAGTAAGATTGTACCTAACTAAATATGACAATAAAATTTGTTTCTTATGAGTACATTTTTTTCTGTGACCAAACGGCCTTACTTTATGAACGCGCCTCGTATTTTGGCCGGACCAACATACTCAATAGTATTTTTACTCGTTGAATCCCGAACCCACCGTCAGATTCGAGATAGCATGTCTCACTTTTTTCTAACCTCAGAAATGTCAGTCAGAAATCAAGATTTGCAAAAAATGAATGGATTTATGTAAAGTTTGGTATATGGTGGATTTTGAGATCGACGATTACGGAAGTGATTATCCAACATGGTGGACGAGATTAGAATATCGTCCACCATGTTGGATTCGCTCATCTTGAATTTTAAAATCATACTTCAGATTCGTAATCGTCGATCTCAAAAACCCCCATATACCAAACTTTGCAGTAAATCTAGTGAATTTTTACAAACACGCATATTTTTTTGGCCGGACCAACTGTTACTCAATAGTATTTGGAGGTAAAAATTTCGCATTGCCCAACACTCCGGTCTTGATAAGATATATAATTAAAAGGGTTTAAAAATGCTGTCGAATGGTACTAGTCCCAAAGTGAGGAAACGCAAGGTTCAAAAGTTACAGCCGTTCAAAGTTGAAAAAAATGCAATAATAATGAATTAACAAATTAATTAAATGTAATTTAACCTAACCCAACCTAACCTAACTTTTTTTTTGGGAGGAGAAATCCTCAAAAGGACACTTCCATATAACCTAACCTAGCCTAACCTAAGTCGCAAGGTTAGGTTAATTAATGACATTTAATTAATTAGTTAATTAAATGTAATTAATTAACTAAGTAATTACATTTAATTAACTAATGGGTAGCCGAGTGGGTTAAAGCGCCGTCATTCCAGTCGCGATACCTCTGTGCGTGTTGTTCAAGTCCCGGCCGGGGTAGCGATTTTTAATTGTCTCGCTTTCTCCGTCAGGGCTTGATATGCAACCACTAATACACTAGTGTATAGGTGTGGATGCATAGATGCCAATCCAACTGCACATGCCCTAGATTTGGTAATGTTCTGAGTTTTCTGGGTTTCCTCAGAACTGTAAAGCAAATGCGTTACCGAAATAATCTTAAGTCGCTCCCAGTGCAATATGGCAAATAATAATAATAGCCACTCCTTCCCGCACAGGTCCCTGAGAGGACCTAAGGGGTTACTCTTCGGAGTAATTATAGGGTGAGTATTATTATTATTATTATTAATTGCATTTTTCAAATTTGAACGGCTGTAACTTTTGAACCTTGCGTTTCCTCACTTTGGGACTAGTACCATTCGACAGCATTTTGAAAACCCTTTTTAATGATATATATCTTATCAAGCTCGGAGTGTTGGGCAAAGCGAAGTCTTTTCATGTCAGTCAGAAATCAAGATCTGTAAAAAATGAATAGATTTATGCAGTTTGGTATATGGTGGTTTTTGAGTTCGACAATTACGAATGTGATTATCCAACATGTTGGATTCGCCATCTTGAATTTTGAAAATCATCCCTCAGATTCGTAATCGTCGATCTCAAAAACCCCCATATACCAAACTTTGCAGTAAATCTATTATTTTTACAAACCTTGATTTCTGAGTGGCTTTTTTGAGGTTATGAGGAAAAGGTCAGATCCACTATCTCAAATCTGACGGTGGATGCGTTTATTACTTCTTTTTCAGCGATATTTACGAAAAAGTCGTAATTTTTTGCGAGACGTCTTGATAAGGACCGCTATTTTGAGGTTATGTTTGATCATCTCTCAAAACACCAGACGGCATCAAAAACTACACACCACAACGAACATTTTGATACTGGAAAAGTCTTTCGAAAAAATGAAATGGGCAAATGGGGTGGCTTATTTGACCCTTTTATATTTGGCAAGTAAAACTCGAATATTTCGTCGGCTTAAAATTAAACTTAACTTGTAAGAAAACTGCAATTGTCTAACAAGAGGCTAAGAAAATTGGAATAATATGGGTCATTATGCTACAGTAATATTACTTTTTGTATTAAAAAGTAATATTTTATTTATCTTCTTGAAATAACTCTTTCTCTTGTCTTTAGAAAATCGCACATTTTTAAAGAACATATTGTACATGATGTTAGTTGACAAGTTTTACCTTTAAGAGGGCTTTCCCGCTTTTTCGCTGAAAAAAAAGGTTTTTTGGGAATTTTTTTGAGGATAAGTATAAAACGGATTGACATTTTTTTTTTTTTTTAATTAAGAGATACAGGTATGTAGGTTACATTTCGTTTTTTATTATTTTTAAACCAAAATGGCGGCCGTCGATCCTTCTTCCAATGCAGGTACTTCAGGCGGACATGTCTCATGTTAATGCGAATTTTCTACGACGCTATTCATCTGAAATCAAAAAATGAGAACATTTTTATAAAATATAGGGTTGTTGTTAGTGTTTATCATAGGGGTTTTTTTTTGAATTCAAATCTTACGCGATTTGGTGTAACTTTGAAAAAAAAAAGTTCGATTTTCACCTTAAATTTTACCTTTAAATTGTTATTAAAAATCGATTTTTTGCAATATCAAAAAAATCCTATGTTGATCACTAATGGCATAATTTTGTGAACATTTTAAAAGAAAAATAATTAAAATTGGTGAATTAGTGTCCGAGAAAAATCTCATTCCAGTTTCAAAAACGTTGTTTTGAGAAAGATGCGTTTGAAGTTTTTGTTACGTTTTTTTGTCATATAATTATGAAATTTTTTATTTCACAGTTCGTCATCAATTCGGAGCCCGTACAGGACACCCTCCTCTGCCTTGTAGACCTCATTTTGGCTTCATGTCAGATAGCGTCACGCTTTTTTCCACTGAATCCGTATTTTGCCGAATACGGTTGTAACAGTAACAGGCCGTAATAAGTTGTCAATTCGCCTATTACCTCGATGGTCAGTGTTCCTGTACCTCTTCCCCGAGGCCCTTGTTTGTTTTCTTCGCATTCACGGAGCCTGGTTCCCATGTGTTTTTCTCCACGTGACCGACGCATTCCTTTTTCATTACTTTCGGATCGTTGTTGTACGGGTCCAAATCCAAAATCGCCTTGAAGGTATTACTGTCCCCGTCGCCAATATACTGAGCATATTTAACATTATGCATTTCTTGGATCGTTGAAACACTTCCTTTACACTGTCCACCTCCATTTTCCCTGCGTGACTCTTTTCAAGCGCCGGGACCGTCGTCACTAATCCGGCTATAACTCGAAATCTAATACACGGATCACTTTAAAATTTCAGGACAATAAATTTGAATGTAGAACGCATCGATTTCAGTAAAAAAAAAAGATTTTTTGAAACCGAAAAGTGGAAAGCCCTTAAATCAACGATTTACCAAGTGAGTTTATCTTCGCATTACTACTTACGAACCCATATTTGCTTGTACAACTGTAAGGACATTACCAGCTAATTTTTCTAGTATACTGCTCTGACTTGTGATCTATGACAATACAAATACTGTATGGCCTACTTTTGTAACTGGTAATTAAAAATGTAAATATGTATGTCATTGTAACTTCATAACTTGTGAATCAAGTTTCTTCGCGTTTTAGGCACTAATTTAATGAGTTTCGTGGGGAAGTTCTTTTAAGTGTCATGTTTAGTTACCATTCGGCTCTATCATGTAACAGTTAGCCCCTTGTACGTTCATTTGAGTATTCATTATTGTATTATGATGTATTTTCTGTGAACTATAATTTTGTATAATGTGATAATGAGTCCTACTCTGTCGCGATTCGCCGGAAATCAAGTTACCATGTTCACGTTAGTAGCATCAGCATATGTCAAAACGAGCATGAACGAAAAAATCGCGTTCTTGCAAATAATAGAATTAATAGTTCAAGCAAGGAAATGAAATGCAATTATAGTAAATATTCAAATAGGCCCCTTCTTCAGGTAAACAGTAACTGTCCCCAACAGCTCAACCGACAAACCAGATGCCTGCCATCGCCTGCGCTAGCGACTGGATCGCGATTGGTTCCCACCTCATGTTTAGGCAGTGGTAGCGTTTACTCAAGATAGAAGTTAACTTTGTCAATTCCCCTTCATTCTGCTATGTACGCATTAGGGCGATTCGTACTGTATAAACGAAATTAATAGCCTTCTTTCTGTCATTTATTTGACAGTTTTTCTTTCATGTTTTTTGTGTCATTATATTCCATACATGTTGCTATGTTTGGAATATACCTATATCAGCTATGTAGGTATATTCCAACATGTACCTACATATCAGCTATTATCCCTAAAATATAAAAAACTATTATTTAATAATGTATTCCACATTCCAAAAAACGATATTGTTATTTACTAAAAATTTTGGTTATGTTCAGAAACAGAACAAAAGAATATTGTTCATTTTCACACAAGTTGATTTTTGGTTCAAATAGCCGAGAAAAATTCGATAAAACGAGAAATTGCGGGATAGCTAATATTTTCATTTTACGGATTATTGAAAGTTAGCTAATTAAACACTAATTTTTGAATGTAAAACTCGAAGAAAATGGATTCACTGTCGACTAAAAAGTGACAGCTGCTTAATTAACGTTTTAATTCTCAATCGTAAAACTATTTAACTTATTATGAAAATTAAATACACCGATATTTAGAATGGGCCAGAGTAAATGCGCGTGTGGACACATTGACACCCCTAATGCGGCGGCCATATTGGTGTAACCGGCGAAGCAAAGTTCTTTTTTATATTATTTGGTTGTTATGGTTAAAATTAGCGGTTATAAAGGGCCATCCAAAAAAATGTCATCAAATCTGGCAATGAACGAGAGATGGAAATAATGGTTATGTCGAAGCTCGGGAAACTTTGTTGTTGCCAAACTTATAGCAAGTGGCTGCCACAATTGTAAAATAAATAATGGCTGTCTCATGATGTGACCTTGACAATTAAATAAGGTTATAAACTTAAGTTACGTTAGCCCAACAGTAATTTAACATTTGACAATTTAGAGTTTTATGTAGTTTCAAATTTTTATGACAACATTGTTATTATTAGGTATTGTATAATGCTTGAAGAGACGGAAGCACTGTTGAGGCTGTGGCCTGTGTAATGAAATGTTTCCGGGGATAATATCAAGTTTGTTTTTGGCGAAGCCGCCATATTAGTATCACTTTGTTTATACCATTTTTCACGCATAGGGCGAATGGGATGCATTCCCTCTAGCCTACTCTAAATCTCGGCGATTAAATATGGAAAATTACCTCCATTTTTTCCTGTACACTAGTCACATCCTGGTGAGTCAACTTGTGACTGGTCAAATACCTTTTACGCCTCGTCTTATAGGGACAACGTGTGCATTGGTAAGTTATTGCCTCGGAAGCTTCCTGATGAATCGACATGTGACTGATTAATTGCTTTTCTGCCTTGTACGTATCACGAACAAAAACTGCAATCATAAGTCGTTGCATCGGGGTCGTCTTTTGTGAATCCTCATATGTTTTAACAAATCTCCTTTCCGTTGCGTGTTAAAAGGACAAAGTGCGCATTGATAAGTCGCTACCTCCGAATCATCCTGTTAAATCAACATGTGTTGGGTTAAATTGTATTTCTGTTTCGCCTTATAAGTACGAAAACTTGCGTAATACGAGTGTGTAAATTAAGTAATGAGACCTTAAAGACGTTTTTTTCGCGGCTCTTATTTTTAAGATAATATAGAGTAAGGTATTCTAATCCCTGCATTGCGTGGCGGGAAATGTGTCAAGAGGTCGCGTCGTCACACGTCTGTCTTGAAAACTAACTTATACAGGGTGACTGAGAAATACATCAAATATTTAAACCTATATTTAAAAACAAAGACAGTAACCATATCTCTTGGGTTTAAATAAAATTTGAAGTGAAAATAATTTATTAAGGTGAAACCTCTCGCCCCCCCCCCCCATACCTACGGTTAAGGCGAAGACCTCGGCGGAGGCGGAGCGACGCGCGACGTTGCCATTAGTTAGCAATTATCATAAACGGGTTAAAAAACATTGTAAACACTTACATTTCTGATCATGGCAAGTGCTGAAACTGCAACCCATTGTTGTCTATGCAGTCCCGAGCTCTACGTTCTAGGGAAGCCCGAACTCGACCAAAGACAGTTGGATCTTCGCGAATAGTTTCAGCGGCTACCCGTATTCGCGCTGTTAACTCCTCGATAGAATTCACTGGTTCACTGTACACTAGTTGCTTCCATATGTCCCAATAAATAAAAATCGCACGGAGTTAAGTCCGGAGATCTGGCAGGCCAATGAATCGGTCCATTTCTGCCTATCCATCGATTCGGATACTCCACGTTAGGAAGTCTCTCACTTGCCGAGCGAAATGCGGTGGAGCACCATCGTGAAGATACCACATTTGTCTTAGAATGCCTAAAGGCACTTCTTCCTAAGAAATTTGGCAACACGTGTTGCAGAAAATTTAAATAACCGTTACCGGTCAGCCTGGCAGGTAAAATGTGGGGTCCTATTAAAACATCACCAACAATGCCGCACCAAACATTCACCGAAAAATTTCGTTGATCCCGAAAATTACGATACGCATGTGGATTTTCATCGCACCAAACATGCGTGTTGTGCATATTAAAAACCCCGTTTTGGTAAAACCAGCTTCATCCGTGAAAAGTACGTAACGTAAAGTTGGGTTGGTTATTACACTTTTCCAGTAACCACTGACAAAATTGCATTCGTTGGAATTCGTCCCCGGGTTGTAATGCCTGTACCTTTTGGACGTGATACGGATAAAGTCCTTGTTCACGCAGTGTTCGCCAGACAGTGAACTGTGAAACCCTAACTTGATGGGCAAGCCTCCTAGTACTCAATGATGGGTCATCTTCAACGGCTTCTAAAATTTGTTCTTCAGCATCCATTACTCTTCTTGAACGTGTTCTACCACGATCATGCACCCGTGGTGAGAAACTTCCATAGTCTCTTAACCGTTGTACTGTAGACACAAATGTCCGAACGTCTGGAACATGGCAATTTGGAAACATTTGTTGATACCTTCTTGGGCCTGTAACGCGTTATTTCCAGATGCACCATAACAAAGAACAATGTCTGTTAACTCTTGATTAGTAAAGTTCGGCATGGTTAAAACTTAAATTACGATTTTTCGTTCGTTCAGCAGGTACGTAGGTGTGCACACTCACTAAGGAAGAAAAGTAACTGTTCCTGTCGTCATCGGCATCACCCATCGCGACAGCCACGTGACTCTCGACCCAACTGGCGACTCTCGCCGAACCAATCCGAACCATGACCTGCACACTGCCTCAGTTAGCTATAGCTTATAAACTGGCGAACTCCAGTGCCGTAGTATATTTAAAACAAACAAAAACAAAACAATTTTTTTTCAAACTGTATGACTTTCTGGGGATAACTAATATTTTTACATTTATTTTCAAAGTCCAACGATTAACAGGGTGAAATATTTGGATGTATTTTTCGGTCATATTGTATTATACCTAGGCTTCATTTCGTTTCCTACAACTTTAAAAGTAAATCATATAATATTACACAGGGGAACAAAAAAATTTTTTTGGTGCCTGGGATTTTAGACCTGATTTTAACTATATTTGGGAAGCTAAATCTATAGGTGCAATCCGTTTTTCTCTATCAGCTCTACTTTTTAGATACATAAATTTATCTACATATCTGGTTTCTATGCAGTTTATTGGTTTCTGAGAGTTCTAAAATTATTTTATAATCATTAATGTAGGTGCAATTGTTTTATTGTCAGTCTGTAAATGAGTAAATTCCAGGTAAATCTATAAATAGTGGAAACATTGCCTCCCAGGTACCTGAACTGACCCTTTTATACCCCTAACTCAGGTAAGTCTCGTCAGTTTGTGCCTTCTTGCTAAAGAGAGTAGATCGAATTCGGCGTGTTATTTTCTGTTAAGAAAAGAGTGTTTGTGTTATTGAACAGAATTAAAATGAGTTCAGCGTCCAGTTCAAGAAGAAGTTGTGTCAATCAACCTGATGTGTTTTGTTATATATGCGGAGAATACATGTTCCAACAAAACAGACGAGCTATTACTGACTTTGTGAAGCAAGCATATTTGGCATACTTTGGAGTTAAGCTTGGTGATCAGGACAAAACGTGGGCTCCGCATCTTGTATGTAAAACTTGCACAGAGCAATTACGGCAGTGGACTACCGGCAAAAGAAAATGTTTGAAATTCGGCGTACCAATGGTTTGGAGAGAACCAAAAAACCACTTCGATGATTGCTATTTCTGTTTAGCAAATATTAATGGAATCAATCAGAAATAACCGCCATAAATGGGACCTATCCCAATTTAGACTCGGCAATACGCCCTATCCTGCACTCAGATGAAATACCGATTCCAACATTTCATGAGCTACCAGATATCTCTGATAACGAACATTGTCCCTCTGATCGCTCTTCCGATGCTAATGAAACTAACAGTGACTATGAGGGGACGTCTTCAGTTCCTCAACGCTTCAATCAAAACGAATTAAATGATCTCACCAGGGATCTCAATTTATCGAAAAAAGCTGCTGAAGTACTGGCTTCTAGGTTAAAACGACAAAAATTTACTGGAACAAGGGAACCAAAATTACCTTTTACCGTACAAGAGAAAAGATCTGCTACCATTCTTTTCTCAAGAAGACAATCTTGTGTTTTGTCACGAAATTAGGGGACTCATGAAAGAAATGGGACTTTCTGAATATATTCCAGATGATTGGCGCCTATTTATTGACAGTTCAAAGCTAAGTTTAAATGTGTCCTTCTACATAATGGGAATAAATATGGTTCAATACCGTTAGCTCACTCAACGAAACTGAAAGAAGAATATAACACAATAGCCCTAGTCTTGCAGAAGATAAAGTATCACGAACATCAATGGTTGATATGTGTAGACTTAAAAATGGTGAACTTTCTTCTTGGGCAGCAAAGTGGTTACACAAAATATCCGTGTTTCTTGTGCCTTTGGGATAGTAGGGACAAAACACACCACTGGGTTAGAAAAGATTGGCCTCTGAGAGAAAAACATGGACGTTGGGGAAAAGAATGTCATTAACGACGCTTTGGTTGAAAGAGAAAAAATCATTCTTCCTCCGTTACACATAAGTTGGGCTTAATGAAGCAATTTGTAAAAAGCTCTTGATAAGGATGGGCCTTGTTTTGAATATATAGGGGGTAAAAATGCCTCAAGTTGATCACAGAAAAACTCAAAGCAGGGATATTTGACGGCCCACAAATAAGACAATTAATTAAAGATCCTGCCTTCATAAATTCAATGAATGAAGTTGAACGAGAAGCTTGGACATCATTTGTTGCAGTTGTAGAAAATTTTCTAGGCAAACATAAAGCTGAAAACTATGTTGAAATTGTTAACAAGATGCTGAACAGCTTTAAATCATTAGGGTGCAATATGAGTATAAAAGTACACTATCTAGACAGCCACTTGGACCGGTTTCCAGAAAATTTAGGAGACATGAGTGAGGAACAAGGTGAAAGATTTCACCAAGATATTAAAATTATGGAGGACCGCTACCAAGGAAGATGGGACATCCACATGATGGCAGATTACTGCTGGAGTTTAAAGAGGGACTGTTTGAAAAAACATTCAAGAATGTCGCGGAAAAGAAGTTTTAGAAGTGTCGAGTGACTATATTTGATTTCTTTAATGTTTTTTTTGTTTGTAAGTTTGACTTAAGATTGTATTTGGTATAAATAAAATAAAAAATTCGAATCTACTTTTGTTTATTACACTTGAGATTTGAGTTAAAATCATAGAACTCATATTTCTCTAAAATTGTATATCTTAAAAACTGGAGCTGATAGGGAAAAATGAATACGATATTTGAATTCAGGACATCAAACTGATATAGAATCAGTTCAAAAACCCTGGCACCAAAACAGCTGTTCCCCAGTGTTATTATTTAGTTTTGGTATTTAAATTACTAATTACAGCTAATTCATATTATTTGCAACGAAAAATTATTTTTGTGACGTTGATTTATTTTTTTTATATTCTCATTGCCCTGGGAGTTGCATGAATATAGCTTAGGTATTAGTTAGTTTTCAAGACACACGTGTGGCGGCGCGACGTCTTGACACATTTCCCATCATGCATTGCAGGCTTAGAGCCCAATGCCTACTCCGTACTGTTAGTTCTGCCCGAAAACTGATCCTGTCTCTAATCACAAGTAATTACCTCAGAATCATCCTGATGAATCAACATGTGTGCTGTTAACTCGCCCTTAAGTTTCGCCTTATACGAACAGAAAATGCAGTCATACGTCGTTATGTTAGTCCGTACTGCTTGTGAATCCTCATGTGTCTGAGCAAATCTCCCATATATTTTGCCTTATACGAACAAAAATTGCAATTATAAGTCGTTACCTCGGACACATCCTCCTCATTGTGAATCTCCTATGTCTGACCAAGTCTGCTTTCCGTTTTGAGTTGTAAGGACAAAGTGCGCATCTATAAGTCGTTAGCTCGGAAGCATCTTTATGGATCAGCATGTGTCTGTTAAAATTGCTTTTATGTTTCGCCTTATAGGAACAAAAGTGGCAGTCGTAAGTCGTTACCTCGGAATCGTCCTTGTGAGTCCTCATATGTTGGAGCAAAATCTCCTTTCCGTTTCGTCTTATAAGTACAAAGTGTGCACTGATAAGTGGTTATCTCGGGAAGCACCCTTATGGGTCAACATGTGTTTAGTCAAAGTGTCGCTCCGTTTCGCCTGATAGGAACATAAACTGCAGTCATAGGTTCTTATTTTGAAAGACTTCTGGTGAATCAGTACGTGTTTGGACAAATATCCCTTTCGCTTTCGCCACATAAGAACAATGCTCGCAATGATAACTTGTCACTATTACGTCTTCATTTAACTTCCTTACTTGTTTTTTCATTTTCCCTTTAACAAAAAACCTTATACAAAGGACCCTGCACAAAACAAATGGAAGGTGAATCCTGGTCGATTTGTCTAAAAATTGATTATATTCGTATCGAGATTTTAAAAAAGGAAATTGAAGCTGAATAAACAAGCTATCCGGTCCATATGTGGCTAAGTTAGAAAAAATTTTTTCAAGCTCGTGGACTTGGAAAAAAAACAAAAAAATTCGCAAAATTTTCTTCTCACACTACTTCCAGCTCTAAAAATTTTTTTGCCGGGAAATATCTCAAAACTAGAAACTTGAAACTCCAAAATGCTTTTTTTTTTAGACCTCGATAGACCATTTTCCACTGAGATACAGCATTCTGAAAAATCACAATTTTTCCATTAGTGTAAATAATCAGTTTCGAAACGCATACCGGGTCTTAATCTACATATCTATTATTGAGAATTACTACAGTTTATTACTTTATTTTTATATATAAATTTTTTCTATAATATATATACACAGGTGGTGTACGTTTCAAGGTAGTTTAAATGGATTATTTGTTTCGATAAAGCAATTTCAAACAATTTTTTTTTAGGGGCGATTTTGGTCATTAGGATATTTAAGAAGGGGAATCAAAACCAGGATGTCTCCTTAACTGATTTGAGGAAAGAATGGAGAAAAAACCTGCATATATTTAAATATTCAGTAGAAGTTGCGGTACTTTGATTTAAAAACATGATTTAAAAAAATGAATATTGATTCATATCACTTCCTGCATGTTATTTCAATTTAACTTTTATAAAATCATCCTATTACTGTTACCTTTCACACCCGTCTTCTTCCATTTTAATATCAATTTCCTCTGACTTAATGTCTGAACATCCCATCAGAGCCCAAGGTATTCTATCATACTTTTTTGTCGTCTCTGTGCGCATTTAGTATCCTAATGAAAAAATTAAATCATTAAGAGTCATTCCATATGAAATCGTCTAATTGAAGAAGCCGACCCAATTTAGATTTTTGCTGTAAATTTGAGGGACTCTTCTTTAGGGTCCCAAAGAACAAAATTTACGCAAATTTAATTTTTACAAACGCTAGTTTCCGCCTATTCGACTTGAACTTTTAAAAACCGTCATTTTTATGCATTATCAAATTTAGCTCTACAATTTTTCCTTTTTAAGATATCTACCAGCTTGAGGCGGCATTTTGAAGGGGAATGATGGCAGTTTTAATGTAAGTATCAAAAATTCGATCAGTCATTACCCCCTGAATAATGGCAGCGTGTTAAAAGTACGTGTTTTTTACTTATTTTGTGAATTTCAGTCGACTTAGCATCTTGACTGTTTAGAGTTAGCTTATGTTACTCAGAATTATAAAAATTTTGAAACTTCAAGCAAAGTTTTTTTTTTAAGGAGTGAGCTGCTCGGTCGACTTAATTCCTGAGTAACATAAGCTGCTTACTCTAAACAGTCAAGACGGCTAGAGTCGATCAAAATTCACAAAAAAACAAAAAACACGTAATTTTAACACGCTGCCATTATTCGGAGGTATTGACTGATCTAATTTTTATGCTTATTCTCAAAAACTGCCATCTTTCCTCTTCAAAATGCCGCCTCAAAGCGAAACGTTGTTGTCAAACCTTTTTAAATGGCTAACACAGTTGTAAAATAAATAATGGACTTCATTTTCAATGAAGAATAGAGGGATGTTACACCTGAAATTTATTTTTGAAATGGCAGTAGAATGAATGGAAAGTGTATATATTCGATGAGAGAGTCCGGGGAAGTTTTCCAGATGCAGTTGTTCACTTCGACTATCTTAGCAGGTCAGTAAGACCTTTCTTAAATTGTAATGGCAAACTGGAAGCCTCAATCGGAGGTGGCAGACCCAGAATAAGGACAGAAGGAAACTTTGAAATGATTAGGCAAGTGATAACAGACAATCTGAAAACATCAATTAGCCATCTGAGCCAACAAGTGGATCTGCCCTATACAGCGTGCAAACGAATTTTGGAAAAATGATTTGGAGCTCCATCTGTATTGTCTGCAATCCACACATGAAATAATCAAAGCGGTAGGATCTCCAAACCACAGTTCTGCCAATGGTTCCGTCGGTAGATCCAACCATTTCAACAATAATAATGCTTTTTTGGAAAAGTTTTTTTTTTGCTGATGTTGCTTGGGTTTTATCTTTTGGGCTATGTTAACTCTCAGAATATGAGACTTTGGAGTGCAGACAACCCTCACTCTTATATTAAAACTCCATTACACCCACAAAACAATGGAGGTGTGGCAGCTCTGATCAGAAGGACTGTTGGATCAATTTTTTTTATGAAACACTGAATGCAGAGAGGTATCGCTTAGAAATCTTACACCTTTTGTACAAATGTTCTTCACGACAAATTGCAAAGGTTATATTCAACAAGATGGAGCTCATGAGCATACCCACTAGGAAACAATTGATTATATACATGAATTTTGCGAAGATTGTATAATTAGTTTGAACACAGAGACCATATTCCCCCACATTCTGCGATTTGACCCTCGTGATTTTTTTGTCTGGATTTATCTTAAAAAATTAAATTTTACAAATTCCCGTAGGCTATTAGGAAGACCTTCAGCAATGTATTATCAATAAACTTGAAGAAATTGAGGGGAACTCCTTGGCTATTGTAGCAAGTTATTGATTCAGTTTAAAAAAAGAGCTCAAATGTGTACAAATTTGAGCAGTTGCCATTTTTTTAATAGTATCATTTCTTTAATTAAGTTTTTATTTCTTTTTTTTATATACCGGTAAAGTACCCACCACATAATGTGATAGCCTTGACAATTCAATGGGAGGTAATAAATTTTATATTGAGAATAGAAATACGTTTTTTTTTTGCAGCCAATTTTGATGACTTTTTTTTTTTGGATTTCTCGTTATAAATTCTGCAATTCCCAGAATTTCTCTTGACCTAATTTTCCAGTCCTCAAGTTTCCAGTGGATGTCTTAAGCCCACAAGACTACAATGTACTTTTCTTTTTTATATCTAAGAACAATGGAGAATATTCTGGGTTAGAGATTTTAAGTAATAATAAAAATAATATCAATAACATTTTTTTCTATTTTCAACCAACACATGGCACGAAAAGATTTTACTTAAGCATGTTTGAGTCGACTGTCTTATTTTGAGTGAGAAAATCATCAGCTATCCATGTCCCATCATGAACCCTTAGAGTACCGGCATTTTTGCCCAAAAATGAAGATCTTTATTCACTGAAATTTAGTCCATATTTATAATTGATATGTTACAGAGACTGTCGACATTTGTATAAAGCCACAAAAGTGGCTTTACCGATACTCTAAGGTTTAATGGGATATTATAATGATTGTAAATCTCACAATAATTTGATTATTTATGTAAATAGGTCGTTGAGCTAAATACTTGCAGATATCTCTAAAACAGTAATTGAGCAACATTTAAAAGGGCATACCAGCATCGATATTTTCAATAACAAAAAATGTACTCTATGTATTCAGAACGCTGCTGCAGAGGGGCCTCCACAATTAAATCAAACTGATTGACAAATTAAGATTTCTCTCCTCAAAAAAAAAACTCAACCACTAAATTTTGTGAAAAAGTATTGGGCCAATGGAAAAAGTTAAAAGTTATTTATGGCAATCGAAAATAACATTTTAACTTTGACAACCGTATCTTGTTTACCGATAACTTTTGAACTAAGGTAAGTTTCTTTGGACAAAAAATCTATACAATAGTTTTGCTGTGTCTCCCTTAATAATGAGACACCCTGTATGCGTAATGTTTTAAAAACATTTAAGCAAGTGGTACATATTCTTTGTAGTATTATAAGGGTATTTTGTTACCTCAAAAGGGCCAATTTTTATGGTCCTATAGCTTGTCTCCAGGTTACCGGATTTATCCACCAAGGGATTTATGTCAATATCATCATTTGGCGAGTCAATACTAATTTCCTTCCTAAAAAAAAAAAAAAAATATACAAAAAATGTTTTAAACCGATTTTGTGAATTCTGTCCATATTTTATATATTGTAAAAGTGTAATATGTAAAAGCATAAGCAAAATAGTTGCTGTTACCTAACTTAATTTTTAAAAATCTAATACTGGGTTACCTTTTACAAATCAAAGATTGGTCTGTTAGTTTGGTCATTTTTTAGAACATGGACTTATTACAAACAAACAAAAAATACTCACATATAATCCGTTATGTCACAAACAAGATGACATACATTAAATGCTGTGCAAATGTTCCTGAGTGTCACTAAAAAAATTAGAGAGTTTTAAGAAATTGAATTTCACAGGTTTAAATCCATCTAGCTTCACTGGTATACTAAGAACTGCCCCTAGACAAGGAAAGGAACTGTCACTGTTGCCAAGTCACAACCACTATCTAGCGCCAATGTTCACGAAAAATTTCCCTTTGCCCTTCTCGAACTCAATAATGTGATGTAAATATATTTTTTTTAAATTATACTTCACGCATTTATATGTAAAATTTGTACTATTTACGAAACATTTCCCCTTGCCCTTTTGTGAGGATTCACCTCTTTCATTTTGTCACAGAGGTTAGGAAGCACCCTGTAAAAAACAGAGTTAGGCATTTGCACAAAAGTTCAACAAATCGCAAACTACTTCTAATAGTGTATACTACACATCACAAAAAAAATTCAAAATACCATGTACTAAATAAACAATGTACTAAATACCAATAAGTCCATGTTCTAAAAATTTATCGTTAGTTTAACTGACTTTAGTGGCTTGATAAAGACGGTGCATATCAAAGATTAATTTAACTTGCCAATTAGCAAGTTAAGTCAGTTTCAAAGTTAACAGACGGTGAATATGGGAGCAGAGTTTGAAATTTACCTGACAGATTCATGTTCCTCCATTTCCCGAGTAATATCAAAGCTCCTCTGACTTAATGCCTAAACGTCTCTCGTGCTGCTAGGAAAATATTTAATGATATATATTTGCATCCTTTAAAAGTACACACGTTAAAAGATATTAATCCAGTATCATTTCTATAAACAGTACTTTACAGTTTCTTCTAGAATCTCGTCTGTAATTAAAGGGTTTTCTACAAATACGTAATACAAAACAAAAAAATCACAATTACCAGAAAATTCAATAAAACGTTTACCAATTTCATCAAATATAATACCAAAAAACTTCTAATCAGATCCAATGTTAACTCAACATCATAGAAAACCATGTGTGCTCCACAAATCACATATAAATATCTATGTGTGTTTTGTAGATGTGCTCAACAACTAACACAAATAACCTCACTTCTCCCTTATAAAATAAAAACAGCCATAGAAAACCAAATAAGAACGTTGTACATATTAGGAACCCGTAGTTTGCAACACGATCCGAGCGCCCCTCCAGCGGACTTCTGGACTCGGATTCTAATATTTAAAGAAATCTTTAATTCCCTTGAAGTGAATATCATTTGATTGATTATCATTCATAATTTATATATGTTTTAATTTTTTTATAGGTGCTTTCCATTTGATTTGTGTCGCCGTGAGTCGACGGTACAAGTTACCTCAAACAGACTCCGCTAGACAGCTGAGTTCACGCTGAGTGTGAGTGTAAAAGAAGTAAAATCTAAACGAACGCGGCAAAGCAGAATATATAGTGGAGAGTTAATGCGAAACTGGATTAAAGAAAATGAAGGTAGGTGACAAATGTAATTATTTGCAGTAACTACTTTCAACAATTTTTGCACGAAATCACTAGCTTAGCGAGCGTTCCATTTACCCATTTGATGAGAGTCAACACTAGTTGACATGAGTCGACACAGGGAGTCGTTGGGAGTCGTGTAATGGAAAGCATTCCTTTATATACAATATGTATAATACACATATTGTATAGAGGACATCCAAAAAAACGTCATAAAGTTGGCCGAGAAAAAATACGGCTTTCTATTCTTAATCGAATTTACAACTTTATTTACTTTTCAAACTGTCACATCATCTGACAGCCATTGTTTATTTTATAAATTATGACAGTTACTTTGTCAAAAGTTTGACATAACCGGAAAAGTTAGACACGACCGCTATTTCCATCTCTCTTGTTCATAGCCAGAGTTGATGACATTTTTTTTGATGTCTATATAATAAATGGGGAGAATCGCTTTAATGTCACAAGTGTGGATAGATGGCGATACCATTCAGTTTTTATAAAATTACTTATGCCCGTTTGCACCATTTACAACATAAGCCATGTTCAACCCCAGTATAGAGTAAAGATAATGTGGTTCAACTGAACTTGGTTTAATTTCTAAGACTAGGTTTTAATAATCAGCTTTTGCAACGCTTGCTGCCAATTGTGGATTTAATTAAACTGGGCTTAAGAATATTGTTTAGGGATTTTATTAGGTAGTGCTTATGTCCACCGAACGGTCGACCCGTGTGAGTCTGTTTCACCTGATTCGGATATCTTCAGTTTGCCTCGTGAAGGACGAACGTGTCCGGGTGAACTGTATGAAACTGTGTAAACGTTGTCACACGCACGGTATACAAATAGAAGGTATGATATCTTGTGGGCGGTTGAATTACGTACCGCTTTGCGCATGACGTCACCTTTGTGCCTCATGATCCCAATATTTGCCATAAGAAGTCATATTATTTTCCTTTATATTTTTGCTATTTTTCATTAAACTTATTATTTATGTAGAAATGTTACATATGTGGAGGATCAGTTTTGATAAATATCGACCGTGGAATTGAACGATGAAATAATTATATAATGTATATATAATAATTTATTGAATAAGTGTTTTAGAAAGTGTTTTGTTCATGAAAGGATGTTTCCCCGAAAGCGAAATTCGAAAAGTTAAATTTTCTTGAATGGATGAAACAACTATGTAAAACAACAATGCAATACAAAGCATTATCCACAATCAGAGCAAGGGTCATCTTAATTTAATTCTATAAATAATATATCTCAGAATCACGTCGAGTGGCATTTTAAAAAGTCGTCTAAACTCGGTAGGCGCTCTGTTAGTTTGTTCTTCTTTGTTACTTTAATTTACTAGTGGAGTGTCACTTTACACAGTTCAATGAAAATAAAATACAGTTACTTTATAAAATGATTGTGGCTAAAAAAAAAAAAAAAAAAAACAATATTTGTGTTGCTGTTTTTAGAAACATATATGATCCGGAGTAACTTGATATGATTACGGATTTTAAGAATTAATAATACATGGTTTTTTTGTTTCTATCACTTTTTTATATATTTATTCAACACTTTTACAGTAGAGCGATACATACTTATTTTTCAAATAAATTACTGATTTGAATAGACATCTGTTCTTCATTATACCTACCATTTAAAATAATTGTTGGCCAACACTTTAACTATTGTTGCATATACCTAGATATTCTATTTATTTTATTACGTGTTTAATTTTAAATATGCACTTATGTTTTGCTAGTAGCAAACAGTTTTTCTGATTCTAAAGAGATATATCTTAGGTAAAGTATGAGTTGTCAAAAAATTATTATAAAGTAATAATATAAAAAAATAACAGTGTTTATTGAGATAATACAATTATTGTTAATAGGTAACACAATAAGATCCTTATTAATAATTCATCATAATATAATAATTAATATATTATAACATACAATAATATCCTTAGGTAACAACATATTTTTGTGTCCTAAATAGTAGGATAGGATATATAAAATTATCTTTACAAAACTAAAATGGATATGTTCGGAAATTGTTTTATACAGTTGAATAGTTTTTAGTGGCTATCCCGTGTATAATTATTACAAACATAATAAAAACACAGCTAAGAAAGTTTATTCCAAACAAACCCTTTTAAAATTTGTTCCACAGTTATCTTTGTCCTTGCCGTTGTACCCCTCGATCAGACTTGCTCGGATTGTTTTCTTTTTGGGAAGGCTTTTGATGGAACAGCTTATTTCTTCAAAGATCTAAAGCTTTTCGGTTGATATCCGAGCAACTCATGTCTTAGATTTCGCTCATAATCTTCGTCAACAAAGTGATTTGAACAAAGTCTGGCATTATTAACATTGAATATATTCTTCGCGTTTACACAGATGCCTCCACTTTGCTTTCAATTTTGAACAATTAGTCCAACTTCCCAATCTTCTGGTATTTTTTCTTTCTCTCCATATTTTCTTAAATAGATGTTGAACCGAGCTTCTTTCGCTCTCCCCCATATTCTTACCATTTCTGTAGCTATTCTTTCATATCGTGGCGCTTTTCCATTTTTTGAGCTCTCTTTAGAGCTTCTTCTATTTCTTTTTCCGTTATTTCCTCTTCTATATTGGTCTGTTCATTTCTTTTTTTGTTTAAGATTTTGTTCCTGTCCTACATCTGTATCTTCCTCCAATAAGCTCTGAAAGTACTCTTTCCATCATAGGGTAAACCACTTTTTTACATGTACAACACAACACACTTTGGTACATGTCCAATAACAGGGAGTTATTGGACATGTACCAGTTATTGGACATATCATGTTTAACATAAACCAAAAATAAGACTCCTTTTAAACTGACAATTGCTTGCAATTGGATACGTGGTTATCCTTGTTTTGGAAAAGGAAAGTGTGCATTAGTTTCTGTAGTGTACCAACCGACTCTGGTGTTCTTATTTGCCTTTGCTAAGAAGGTTTACCTCATAGTGGTTGTAAAATCTGTGGAACTAGTGGTTAATTCACATATTCAAAGTGAGAATATATGAAATTGTAAAAATAGGTAAGTTATTGTAAGTTTATAATATATATATATATAAATTTATATATAAATTATATTTAGTTATTTTATTAGGAGACCAATAATTGAAAAAAATAATGTACTTATTTAGTTATTAGACACCTATCCAACTACTGGTTGATGCGACAAGAGTTTTGCAAACCAAACAGGCTGTATTTAGACCTATAAAGATGGCTGGAAAAAAAAGCCAGTCAGAGAATTTTATGAGCGAAATCCTGCAGAGGTGCTTAATAAATTTAGTTTTGCTCCACTTTTGGAAAAGGTTGTTACAGAAGTGGTCAAACCAGAAACACTAATAAATGGATTAAGGTATGTGGCTTTTATTTCCCTTTCAATCTAAACGCTATAGACTTCACAAAAGTGTTTAGGAACGCACTAAACCGGCAGAGGTATGGAGATACGTATTCATAACATTTGGGCTTTAATATTTCTTCTTGTTTCAGGAAACAAGAATTATAACACATTTCTTCATTTTGTTGGAGATGCACTTTTAAAGAAATTCTAGAACATAGTGATGCAACATAAACTAACGAAGTATTCAGTGATGAATTTTTAGCACTATATAAAATGTGGATATACTTTGGAAAACCTGATAAAGTGCATATACGATATAAGCAGTCACCAGTTTCAAGAAGAAGGTACTAAAGAACTGATTTTATTGACAGAGGCAAATGAATATGCAGAAGGTCATAATGATATAAGTGGTAAAGAACTACCCACAACAGAAGAACAAATAAATATGGAAATTAAATCACACCTTCATCCTACATTTGAAATCATAAACTTAAATAAAAATCCACGTAATAGAAAACATCGTCATTAAACAAAATTGTACAGATGTTTCTACAAATGCTTTATACTGATTCTACAACTGATTCTGCAAATCGATCTAACATAGTAAATATTCCTTTCAACAAGTAAGAGTATTGATGATAAGAATATATCTTTAAATGTGAGTTTTTCTTCAAGAACCGAAAGTATTGGTGCTTACTTAGAAATGCCAGATATACCCCAGCGCAAAGGCAAACGAGAGGTGGAGCGCATCCCATTTGCTATAACATCAAGGCTTTATCAAGAAAGTTTTGAAGCCAAACGTGCCCTTAAATTAGAGGAAGAGTATAAAACAATGGAGAGAAAAAACGACAAAGAGAAGCAAACGCTGCAGCTAAATTAATTCTAAAACACAAAAAATCCTCGTAAATCGAAAGAATCTATAGAAAATATTTACTGCTTTGTGTGTAAAAAAATGATTACTAAAGCTTATTACTTAACGTGGATTAATACTGTAAAAAATATTTTCATGATCGTTGTGTTCCTTAAAAACACCAAAAATTATGTGCCGGACATATAAAGATGATCTATTCATATGTCACGTTTACTATAAAGAGGAACGTGATTGATGAAGAAACTTCAAGCGGAGGGAGATGCTGATGAAAACAAGCAGAGGACAAAAGATATCGAATTAAGTGAAGAAGAGGAAAGCAAAGAGCGATATAGTATAAAAAATGATGAGAATACGAAGGATGAAAATAAAATGGATATAGACGCTTTGTTTGATATGCCCATAAAAACAATGTTTATTTTTTATGCTTGTTTTATTTATTAACTCAGTTTCAGATTAGCAACCTTATACGTAATTATTACATTATAAAGTAAATTAAAGTACTATACATACTAATGAAACTGCATAATAAACTAAACTCAACTTTAAGTAGGTAACCCAGAACTTCTTACCTACTTAAACTTGGGGTTTCCTTTGGGGATTGATAGTTACCTACGTTGCTACCTATCTTTCTGCTTGGCTATTTTTTTAGTAATTAAAGTTTACTTACTTACCTGAATGTGTCCAATAATTAGATTTACCATGTCCAATTACTAACAAAAACGTCCAATAACTAAATTTTTTGATAGGTTTTACTTTTTTTTATGCTCTAAAAAAGTGTTACTAAATAGAGAAATATATTTATTCAGTCATTACACAAAAATATTTATATTTATGTCACGTATGCATTTATATGTTGGTTAACATATTAACCGGTTGGTTTACCTTACCTTAACAATATTGTTCTTTGGTTTTATTGAACATGTGGCGACCTCTATTTGTACTTTTGAATACAAAGTAGTCAATTCGAATAACTTGCTATAGACCAGGGTATTCAACTTAGGTTAGGCCAAAAACGAAATACGTTTAAATTAGTACCAATGTCAACGAGAGATGGCGTATATATTTGACCAGGCCTCTCAGTCGTTATAACAGAACTTTATTTTCCATTTACGATTGATTTATTTATTTTTGTGGTGCATAATCAGACGTTTTAAATTATAAAAATTAATCAGGTTAAGAGCCGTTTCAAAAATCAGATTATAATTGAAAGAAACGCAGTGATGGCGATTTTTTTATGACGTACGTTGGAAAAATTGGTGGGAAAGGGAAGTTTCCTGTAGTTGCAAGTAAATTATTCTAATAATTTGAATTATCAACATTCGATGTTGCGATTATTTATTTCAAATTGTCCCATCACTAATGTATTTATTCTGTTGAGTGTCCCGTGACCTCGTGCATCTTATTTTCGGTTCGATGTTTTAGTTTTCTTCGATGATGTGTTTAAATTTTGTGTTTCGTGCATTTAAACTTTAATTTGTTACAATTATAACTTCTTCGTCTAAACCGTTAAAACTTGTTGCGCTGTGGGATGTCCTAAGCCTTGGCAACCAAATTTTGTAGGTGTCAAACTCATACCAAAAAAAGTATAAATCGTGGGTAAAGTGCTCAGGAAATTCAAGTTTTCAACCAATTAAGTCGTAATCACACACAAGCAGCTCTAAAAGACTACTTGTGTGTGGCAAACACTTTAAAGTCAGCAGATATTGTGCAGAGGATTTTAGTCGCCAAACAAGAAGAAAAATGTATTGTCAATATTTTTAGGAGTATGTACGTTCTGTTCATTATTATCTTTATGCCTAATACATTTTTTTTTACATATTTTATGCATCTTCAATTTATCTCGAAAACCTTAAAAGATTCATGTTGTCTTTTCTGTCTTTATGTATACCTCAGATTTGTGATATCTCAGATATTCTCGACGATAACTACTTGTTTATTAAACGAGAATAACTGAGATTATATCAAATGTTAGGTATGAAAAACGAACTTTTAATGAGGATGTGGGATGGAGTGCATTTGAATTTGCCGCCATTGATATTAGTACCGATGTCAACGGTAGATGGCGCAACACGTTTTGTCTTTAATATAGGGAATTGCTGTTCTAGAGTAGGTTGTTCTGTTGCCATAGACTAGTGGCTTTATTTTTACCCGTTCCTCACCTCATTTTAACAGGTTATGGATTAGGCCCATGGCTGCTATTTTTCAGCTGATAAGAAATTGAACGTATTCGTTGGTTAGTCGTATACAAAACTCGTATTGTATGACATCAATATATTCGGAAAAATGCTAACTTTTCTGACACTAATTTAAAGTTATAGTTGAATGAGCGAGGTGGGGTTTGTTTGTATACCGAATATTTATTGGAAATTTATGAAAAGTCTGAACATGAATAAGGACGTCAAAAGATCAGGACAAAGCAATGAACAACAAAAAAGTACTTGATACAATTTATAGATAATCATCGCGAATTGCATACTGCAAAATTTAACGACTTTTTACAGTCAAAAGCTCAGTTCCTATGGAAAGACTTGACAAATACTTTAAACTTTAAACAGCATGCCTGGGGCAGCACAAGATTGGGATAAATGGAGAAAGGTATGTGAAATCAACACCACTGTAACAAATGTTTTATATGATTTGAAAAAATATTTTTACAAAGAATGTGATTGTGCCTGCAAAAAACTTCAAAATAATCCAATGAATATCTTTTAGAGACGTGGCATGATATGAAAAATTTGGCAAAATCGAAGGCCGCCTCAATTAAGAAATATCAGAATACAACTGGGGTGGCCCGGCCCACCACCGAAAGACGAGTTAAATAATGAAGAACTAAAAATTTTGGAAATTATTTCGTCAGTGGCTGTAGAAGGGCATAGAAGTATTGTTGAATCAAAGGCATTATTTACTCCAGACAATGATGCAGTAAACCATTTCCTAGATTATGATACTGTTATTGAAAAAGTAATAGATAATCACCATATTTATGCCTTAGATATAGAGGACAATGAAGGTTTGAGTAATATAGGAGGTTTGCTATATAGATACTAACGATGAAAATAAAAACTTGTGACATTAAATCAAACTCAAATATTGAAAAAATTAAAATCTGAAAATTTGGAAAAAGAATTATGTTCATGAGAAAAAGAAATATAATACAAAAAATCTAATCGTATTCGAAGATTCGATCAACACTCGTGGCTGCCACTGAAAAGATGGCTAACCAAATAGAACGGAAAATAAAAATAAGGAAGAATTATTGCATGAAGAAGTTGCAAATAATGAGAAAGAGTGGATGTCAAAGCCAGAATTGCCGCTGCACTGGAATCTATAGGAAAATCATTTGGAAGCAATATTTAAAATAAATACTAGTTTTAAGATGTTAATGATAAAATATTTTGCTGAATAATGAGAAATTCAATTTCTATTTGGGAAATGACTTTCATTGTTGTTGATCTTCTATTTATATGCCTTTGATTAAACCGTTCCTCTGGAGAATCCGGTACAGGATCTGCAACAGGCGTTATTAGCCAGGGACGTAACTGAAAATGAGCCACGCAAAATTCAAGAATCGGAAGCGACAAATGGCGAAAGCTCAGATTGGAGTGAGGATCAGTCAAGTTTTTCGAAGGCGATGAAAACCTATATCCCGGAAAGTGAAGAAAGTGTTTGTTCTGAAAGACGTAAGAAAGTCCCCAAAGAGAAAGGAAAATCAAAACGTTCGAGGACTTGGTGACCTACTTTGTTCCAAAACAAAAAGACGGGGAGGTGGCAACTTTCCGGTTTCCGGGAGATCCGGTTTCGATCGAGGAAGCTCTTTCAGGACCAGATTGTGAAAAGTGGTTAAGTGGAACAGTGAAATGTATTCTTTTTCTGAAAATTGTGCGGGATATAGTGACCTTCCTAAAGGCCAAATACCTGTAAAATAAGCAGTGGTAATGATGTTACTTTTAGAGCTGGGCTAGTAGCAAAAAAGAGTTCAGTCAGAAATAGGGAGTAGATTTCAATTAAACATTTTCTCTCCAGTGGTTAAGATTCAACCTAAGATTGCTTTTTGCTTCGTCTGTTAAATTAAAGGATATTTCCTCCAATTAGATGTAGTTACAGCATTTTTTTAACGGTTAACTGGAAGAAACTGTGTTCATGGAAATTCCACACTGTTTCAATAAAGATATCCCCAGTGAACAAAATAAGGTTTAACGCTCAATAAAGCAGTTTATGGTTTAAAGCAATCTTCAATGAGTATGGTACAAAAGGGTTGACTATGTATTAACGAGTTTAAATTACAAAAAGAGTGATTATGAACCTTGTGTCTATGTAAAACGTGAAGATAGTTCCATAACCATAATTGCACTGTGCTTTGACGATTTTTTTATATTTTCTAACTCTGATCCATAACCAAGAATCAGATTTTCGTAAAGCGCAATTAGCTTTGAGATTTAAAGTTAAAGATTTAGGCCAGGTTAGAGAATGTTTAGAAATGAGAGTTAGAATCAATGTTGGACCAAGAGCAGTATATACATAAATCATATTTTGGACAGATTTGATTATGAGTAATTGTAATCCAGTGAGTACGCCCATGGAAAAGGGCACCAGTAACTTTTAGGTAGCTTAATGTATTTGTCAGTACTAACAAGGCCCGATATAACTTGGTGGTGAATTTTCTTTTCTTAGTCAATTTAACAGATGTTATACTGAATCGCATTGGAAAGCTGCGAAACGAATACTAAGATATTTAAAAGGCACAAAATTATTTTGTTCGAAATATACAAATGATAATTTAGATTTAATGGGTTTTGTTGATGCAGATTTTGTAAGTTGTACTCGTGACAGAAGGTCATATCCGGTTTCGTGATTAAATTAGCAAATGAAGACGAGTTCATTATTGAAAACAGAATACAGTAGCTCTGAGTAGTACCGAAGCTGAGTACATAGCCATCACTGAGGCTGCAAAGAAGCAATTTTCATAAGAAATTTGTTGTCAGATTTGCTAGGTACTTTAAAGTGTATTACAGGCGATCACGATAATCAAAGTGTCCAGCAGTTAGCTTCAGATTCTATACTCATAAGAGATCTAAGCATATATAGATATATACGTCACCACTTCATTCGAGTATGCAGTTTCGAATAAATTAGTAAAACTTAAATATTTGTCGACGAATGAAATGTTGGCTGATATTCTGACTAAGGCACTACCTTTATCAAGTGCTACCACAATTTGTAAATGATTTGGAATTACACAATGTATGTTTGTAAAATAGGTTTTTATCGTTGTTTAGGTATCTGGGAGTGTTAGCATTATGTATCTAACAATATTGTTCTTTGGTTTTGTTCTACATGTGGCGACATCTAGTCTGTACTTTTTGGATAATAAAATAGTCTATTTGAATGCTTACTATAGAACGTATCGTGGCTTTATTTTTACTCGTTCTTCGCCTTGTTTTAACAGGGGCAAACTATTACAAAATGGAGTCGTATGTAGGTGTGGTAATGTTAGTGGTCCCCGAAAACATGGCACTTAAAAGAACTCACTCACGAAACTCATAAAATGTTGACCAAAAAATGCGAAGAAATTTGATTCACAAGTTATAAAGTTATAATTACAGAGTGTTGTTACCATGATAGCAGTACATTACTATTGCTTTCTCTTCGTCTCTTGATAGACAATAGCGGTTTCCTTACAATTGATTAGAATTTACTCCATCAATTTTGCCTTTTAACCGACAAAATATTTCGAGTCTTACTTGCCAAATTTTTATACCTAATGCCAGACGGATATTTGGAACAGGTCTGCCCTTGAAGGAAGACTCGTTTTTCCAGGGTATACCTGTTCCAAATTCCTTCTCCCATAATACCTGTTTTGAGACAAGGAAGACTCTAATATTTCGTCAGATTAAAGGTAAAATTAATTAAGTAACACAAAATCAGCTGTAATAAAAACTGTAAATGTTTGACAAAAGACGAAAAAAGTTGAAAAATATGCCCTGCAAAATATCATACACTAGTTAAAAAGTAATGTTACTCTTTGTATCAAACAATTTATGAGTTTTAATTGTAAGTCCTTTTAAGTTTCATTTTTCGTGACCACTGACATTACCACACCTAAATACCGTCGTGTAATAGTACGCTTCATAGTACGTTTATTCGAATATTCACTAATGTATTCTGATGTATTTTCTGTGTGTCGCTTTGCAACAATAGTGGCTTGACCTGATAGTATTTATTGACTTGTTACCAGTAGTTTGTTTTATTCCGTTAGTTACTGTATTTTGTAATTATACTTTAAGTTCTAGGAATGGGGCGTGGAAAACCCAACCGATGGAAAAATACGCGAAATAATTATCCAACAATATTATGAAGGTCGAACAATGGATAATATCGCAAGTAAATTAAACATAGCAAAGACGACTATTTTTAACGTAATAAAACTGGTAATATTGACGTTGTAGCAAAAGTTCGGGAAGGCCGAGGAAAAAGAAATTTAAGACATTTGGTTAAAATATGCAAGTCTGGAAGAAGGGATACTTTACGAGAGATTACTGCACGGTGGAATAATGAAACTGGGTTGAACATTTCAAGAGAATGCTGTCGAAAATATATCCACAAAAAGTGGTTTGAGTTTTTACAATGTGTGTCTGATATTTTTAGTACACAACATCTCTGTATTTCTAAGTTGGTTAAAATTTATAGGCCAAAAGGTGCGTATTCATTTGCAACAGAATGCCCGAACGAACCAAACGCGCCGCGCGCGCTATAACAAATTTGTCTAGTCAGTACCTTGCGCCAAACAGAACAAATGCGCCGAACATTTTCCGAGGTATGTCGGTAAACGAGATTTGCGCAAAGGGAATTATTCTTTCGCTGGTGCTCAGTGGATACGGACGAACAGGAAAAAATGCCTAGAACTAATTGACCAGCTTGAAAGGCAACGTATATTATGGGATCCTACAAACGGATTGTATTTTCTTAATAAAATTATAAAGCAGGATGCGTGGGCGGTAATTGATAAAAATATGGGATGCTCCCTAAAATGATGTTAAAAAATGAAAAGTCTTCTTTCAAGTTTTAGGAAGGGAAAAGCCAAGGGGAAAAATCTATAGGAAACGATCTTGAACAGGAATTGCCCTTCAAAATGAAGTGTCTTTCTTGGCTATTCTAGGACCTACTAGACATATTCGATTCTCAAAGTCTTTTGCAGCCATCCTCATAAAAAAATTTTTATATGCATATAATCCCGGTCACTGAGTCTATGGAATATTTTTACGTCGCAAAAAAGTGCCTCTTGCTCACATTTCTCGTTCTTCCTCTTCTTTTAATGCTCATGTAACGCATATATAATTAAAAAAGCACCAGCGGCTACTATTACATCATCAGCATCCATGTCTACGAACACACAAACAACACTGGCACTGGTGGGATCGCAGCAAATACCGCAAACACCCCAAAATGCCCGAATTTGGTCTCGCGCAAAATGTTTGTTGCAATCTGTTCAGCATGCGCGACGCGTTTGTCTGTTCGCAGCATTCTGTTGTAAATGAATACGCACCTAAAGATAAACCTCTCGTGGCTTGAAAAGTGGACTGAATAAAGTGATCTTTAGCGATGAAGCTAAATTTGATGTCTGTGCAGGAGACCATCGCAAACGCGTAATCCGAGACAAAACAGAAGCCTTTCACAAAGATTGCCTCAAAAGGATAGTCAAGTTTCCCAAAGGGCATTATGGTTTGAGGCTGCATGTCGGCAGAGGGTTTGGCAACTTTAAAATTTATAGAAGGTACTGTGAACGCTATGGAATACCAGGAAATGCTTCATACCTCATTACTACCAAGTATCACAAAATAATATCCAAATGCAGACCTAAACCAGCATTTGTTCTTCATGTGTCCTGGGTTCCGGCAACTATGGCACCTTATTACGTCTCCAGAGCTTCTTGGTCCTCCAGGTTTTTTGTTTTGATGCTCCTTTCCAAAAGGTTTGCGGAAACCTTGAGACGGTCCTGTTGATTTGCATTTTTTGTCTAACTTTAAGAATTCATCATTTGGAGTCTTTATTGTCCTCTGTAAATGCACTGTTTTACGCCGTACTGGTCTAGTATAATTTCCATCCTGAATTTCCAGTGATCTAAATTCTTTCCGTTGAACTGTGTAATGCCATATTTTCCAATGGAATTCTTGGTACCTTGATCTGACATTTCAACGTAAATTTTGTGTTGACTATCACTGTGGTTTTGTTCTTTGAGAAACTTTTCATTCAGTCCTTTTTACTTTCATGGAGTGTTCTGGGCCCATAACCTGTTGGCTGACTGCCTTTTATTGTTTGTTTTGTTGAACTTTTATACACAGACGAAATTAAAATGTTTTACAACATTCACCATCTTTTATTCAAACGTTAACTGTTACATTTTGAATACCAATATAAAGAAAATAAAATTCATATTCATAATATCAACTTAAAAGTAAGTTCAGTTCAGTTCAGTTCACTTACTTTGATCAATGCTTTATTGCATAATTCAACAATCATCCTAGTCATTAATCATAACTACCATTGAAAACGAATGCCACAATATTTTAAAAATCCTATTACAACTCTGATGGCAAATATACCTCGTTCTATTAAAACACGTCAGTACATCGAGGTCACGAAATCTGGCTTACTCACGAGGTTTGTATACGGCTAAAGCAAACATTTTATCATCTTGACTCCAGGAAGTTCTATCCATTTTTACATTTAGAAATTGACTTTTTTATCAAATTTGCTGTGACATTATTAAAGTTTTGTTCCTGTTTATGAAATACATCAGTATTACTGACACGTAACAACATCTTTAACGTATTCCATGATTGTAGTAATTTGGTTTTTAATTTGCAAACTCTTGTTTTTTGCAGTCGACATTCACCATACAATATCTTCGTTCGAGGTGTTAATAATTTGGTACTTTTTTCCCCAATCTTTTCCAAAATGTATTTACGTCCTATTAATAAAAGGAAGTGCTTACGTACACTGAACGGTTGACCCATGTTGAAGTAGACTTTCGATTTTAAGTAACCCCATAAAAAATAGTCAAGCGGGGTCAAATCGGAAGAACGAGTGAACCACTCAATTTCACCGCGCCTACCGATCCATGTATTACAACAGGACGGTGCGTCATTGCCATACGGCAAAATCCACGAAAAAAATGGTTGGGGATACCAATATAAAAAGTATTAGCCACATCCATCCAGTCTTGATCTTAATCCGATAGAAACACCTTGGCACAAAATGCAAACAATACCCAAGAAATCATCCTCGACGAACTATTTCCCAATGGCGGTACCACATTATAGGAAATTTGGGATAATTTTACACACAAACTTTGTGAGCCTTCGTTGATACTATGCTCGCTAGAATTCAGGCGGTTGTTAAGGCTAAAGGCGATGTTACATCTTTACTAATTTTATTTTATTTATAAAAAAAAAACTCCTGGTTCCAACATTTAGTTGTCAGCATATTTGAACATTATATTACTAAATAAATAATTAAAAATATATAACGTAATTTTGTGTTCAAACTGCCTTAAAATAGCAATAGTAATAAGTTGTTATCTGATACCACAAAGATTCAAATAAAATCAGCTAAAGTATTTTTAGTCTCACAATCAGTCAAAACATATAGTTGTTAAGGCTCGTATAAATATGTAGACACTAGCTTTATTAGATGTATTAATCATAAGGAAGATGTTACCAAAACATTTTTTAATATTGTGTGCAATTGTATCCTTTATTTTACACAAGATACTCAGAGTATGAAAATAAAACAAAAACAAAATAAAAAAATTTACATTTGTAACTGTTGTTTTTTAAAATATTTCTATTTACTCTCTAATTTTTGAGTAAACAAGCAAAATTTTTTTCACATTTTAAAATTTTTCGGATACAGTCTATACACATAATTTCACATAATTTATAGCAAATTTTATCAGATAATTCAATTTATATGATCCATGATTGTCATATTTGGCCTACATATATAGACAGTCATACAACTTGAAATATGCAGATAAATTAGAATTAGCCAACTTTGTCTTTTTATAGTTTCAGGATTATCAAAGCGTAGTTGCTCAGCTAATTATTATAGTATGTACTTACGGTTAGTTGCTAATAATGTGAAGGTGGCTACTACTTATGACAATTTTCAAACTAGGTATTATAAAATGCTGTAGAAAAACAAAACCTACGAGGACATTTAAATATATTTGAGAGTGACGCCATATTAGTAAGTTCATCGTACCGTGCGGGAGGGCGCCACTATCTACTTAGAGTTTCCAAAAGTATGAGATTGTTTGACCCATATTTTCCTTTATCTATGTTTACATGTTTAAAAGCGCAAGGATTATTCTGTGCTACAAATATGAAATGGAAATACATTTTTCTGTACCCTCGTTTTTTTTTGTTTAATACCTACTATACTTTTTTTATTCGTGTTTCTATTCTGTAATGACTAGTGACTATAATGGATCAAAATGTGTGGTCTACGGTAGTTCAGTTGAGTCTCTTTGTAGAGACTCAATTTATCAATGCTTGTGCATCTTCGAAGACACGAGTCGACTCGTGTCGTCTTGTGTCGGTAAATGGAAAGCACCCATTGTGGAGCCCAAATTATACTGCTACCCAGCTAGCATACTGTCGTCAATATGACGTTTTAAGACGTCACTTTAAAGTCACTACAGGTCTACGACGTCATTTATCGAATAAATGACGTCAATATTACGTAATTTTATATGACGTTGTGAGACCATATAGATAAAAGAAGAGATAGATGGAACTCTCTCATAGAATTAAATGAAACCGTGAAGCGCCACCTCTTGAATTGGTCTCAAACTAATTTAACTAATATGGCGGATGGCGATATTCAAAAAAATATTCAAAAATAAAATATAGTGTTTCAGACTTTTAAGAGTTCCATTATGGACAAAACGTATGTATAGTAAGAATAGCATTATCATACATTAGTTACATAAAGTTTTTTATCCTTATTTATCATAAACTAAATTATGATTTTGCTATTCTTGTCATATAATATATATACGTTTCGTCCATAAGGGAACACTTAAAAAAGTCCACAAACTGTATTTGAAACCGTTCCTCAAGAAATAATGTCTAAAACATAAATATTAAAGACATGCTGTGATGAAAAAGAGGATATTTTAGATATTGAAACCATTAAATACCAAAAATCAATTGTTTTAGATGTAAGATTCCTTTATCTACAACCACATTTATACGCATTCACAATCACATTTATACACAAGACACAATCACATTTGAGGTATAAATTATTTACTTTTATTATTTTTTATTTTTTAATATTACTAGACATTTATATAAACTAAAAAAGTAAAGGCATAACTTTCTTTACATGAAGTTTCATTTATAACACACATCTGGTACCAGTTCTAGTTCTCCTTCTTTAGTAATATTAACTCAACTAATTTCTATCTCAAATAAGAATATATAATACCCAATAAACAAATAAAACACAAAATAAATTAACACATGGAAACAAATTAAACACAAAACTACAAACCTTAGGTTTGTTGTTTATTTTGCTTTACTTAGAACCAATTCAATCGATACGCCCAGATAAATATTGACGTAAAAACATAACGCATATTATAAATATTAAACATTTGGGCACATGGACCGAACTAGTTCTTCAGGACTACTCAATCTCTTTTTTTAACAGTACCAACTATACATAACCAACCAAAGCTGGTTGCGCCATCTATGGAATTGGTCTCATACTAAATATCACATTTCAGGTAGGCTCATAAGAGTGAACAGCCCCTGTGAGACGTCTTAAACTGACATCATTTGCTTCGGCGTTTCTTTACTCCAGCATTTCATTTCAATCTGAGAGTAACTGAAGTGAAATAAACTGAAATGAAAATGAAAAAATGTAAGTGATGTAGAGGTTATGATTATGTTAGACGTCAAAAAACGGATGAAATCAGATAAAATACACGGTGGTAAAATATCAGTTAAAGCTAAATACATCAACTAAATTCGCATAAAGAAAATTGAAGAATATTTTATATATTTTTAGCATTCTTTGTTTGAAAAATGATTTTGAACTTTTTGAACTATGGAGAATACTTTTATATTAAAAGACAATAAAGTGGTTGTATTACACATGTTCTTTTATTTTTCCAGAAGTACAAATAGGTAGATAGATTGAGATTGTGTTATTGTGAGATTATTCAGTCTGATTTTTTAATTTGATATAATCTTCTAACACGTTAATTTTCTTTTCTTCCAATTCTAATTTTTCTCCATTAATTTAAGTTTTAATTTTTTCTTCTCTTTTCTTTTTTTCAACCATTAAGTCTTTTTTTCAAAATATTTATTTTTTGCTTTGAAGTATTCAATGCTTGCATTTTTCTTTTTGTAACCATAGATTTGAAGAAAAAGGGATTCTCTTCTTGGGCTCTTCCCACCTCGATCATGGAGTTCTACTAGCAGATGAAGTGGAAGGTATGAAATCGCAGCGGATCAGCGGCTCAACAAAAATCATATGAGCAACTCAAACAATTCCTCTTGGTCCAATCTTCTATTCTGTCTCTTTATAATGCCCAGAAGGAAACGATTCTTTACACCAATGTCGAGTAGGACTTGCTAGAATGTTGAAGTGCAACTCCATGAGGGAAAGGAGAAGGTGTTTGGATGCCTTCTAGCAAAATAAGTCCTCCAACAGAGTCAAAAATATCATTTCTTCGAATGCATGTTCCATCATTCCTTCGGATGCTACTCGCCATAGTTCAATCGGTAAATGGTTTCAGAGATTATTTGATGGGAACCATTATATAATATATGTTCGACTGTATCGCTGTCCAAAGCGCAATCGCGAAAGTAAGATTAAATAGAATTGGTCGCTGGATCCTTGACCTTCAGGAATACGACTTTAAAAATCCATCATTGGTCAGGAAATCAAATGGCTCATATCGATGCTTTAACCCAGCTAGCACAGATGACGTAAAGTATGACGTCAGAATTAGGTAATTATTGGTCTATGACGTCAAATGTCGAAAACATGACGGCCTATTTTGTGACGTAAAATTAAGCTTCCAGGAAAGACGTCATTTTCAGGTAATTTTTTCTTCATAATTGAATAACATATCTACCATTTTTTTATATATATTATTAAAATTGTTTGATAAACTCAAAGCGTCAATCAACTTCCAAGTGATTGACAAAATTACACGAGAAATACTAGACGTTCTGCTATTAAAAATAGTAAGTGTTGGAAAATTTTCCAAGACAAAGACATTGATTTTAAAATTATGTTCTTATAGAAAGTTAAGGTAGATGTGTCTTCGGTATATATTATTAAAATTGTTTGACTGATTAAGGGCCTGATTCCATAACTTGTCGTTAATAAACGATATCGTTAATAAACTACTGGCGATTTAACGACTTTTCTAACGACATATAAAAAAATGTATTCTGTAACTCCATCGTGTTATGCCAACACAATGACCTTGATTCAATCTTTTGTTTAGAATGTTTTGGATTGGTATTTCTGTGAGCGCAATCGACGAAGAAGATATGTATTTTTGTGGTTATATTTCAGTTTATTTATATTGTGGTGTGGTGTTTTCTAGTATTCTAGTTTAAGTTTATCGGTTCGTTGATGCAGATAATGCAAAATAAGGCAAAAGAGCACTCAAAACAACAAGGGCTCAGTTTGAACTATATTTAGAGGAATTACGAATCAATAAAGCTTTGCGTGAAAATAAATTTGATGCATCAAATCCCAGATATTATAAAAAACTCTTGGGAGACCCTTACCAAAAAATTAAATGCGTTTGGTGGTCCCATAAAAGATGTCACTTGGATGGAAAAGGGTGTTATTAATGTTTGTAGTTTATGAACTACTGTCATAAAGGTTTATGGCGAGACAAACCATATATAACAATATGTATATTTTCAGGTTTTTAATGATTGGAAAAGCCACGTTCGCCATAAGGCTCGAAAAAGAGAACTGCGTACACAGAAACGGGAAATGCAGGTGAACCTACCCAAAAATTGACTGATTTAGAAGAATTGCTTCTGGATATTACTGGAAGAGTTGTGGTTAATGGAATGCCAGTTGCAGAACTTGGATTAAGTAAGTGAACAAAATCCACTACGAGAAATATATATACATGTAGGTGGGTCTGTTCCTGAGCCAAGTACTTCAGGTACTGAACTGAATAAAAAATGTTTTCAGACGAATAATGGATTAAAAAGAAAACAGTGTAGTAGGATGCCTAGAGAGTCTCTTAGATCAACAGTTCCATACTATAGACGCACAAGTATTAAAACAAATTTGTAATAATACAAAAGAACTTGTTCATTTACAAAAAAAGAAATATAAACTAAGACCATTGGTGTTACAGATAAAATATCCAGAATATTGTTACGTATTTCTCCTTAAATGATTCACTCCTTTAATTCCAAACACGTTTATTAATATTCTACAACACGTCGGTCTTAACTCTGTTACATCCAAATCACAACTAACTAACTCTCTAGCAACAACACCAGTATTTATAAATTTTACATTTTCTAGAAAATTCCTTTGACATCTAGAATATCTAATATGTCATTCCATACAATTCTTTCCTAACAGCTAGTGTATAAACTAAATAGACTAAATATGTAAACTATAAACCTTAATAAATGTCAGCTGTCACAAATGTCACTTTTACAAATGTCACACTGCTCCCCTCTTCAAAGTTATTCGTCCCGAATAACACTGTCTTCAGTCCTAGGCGGTGGATCTTCGACGACAAACCAATCGGGTGGATTATGTCCTGTGTACTTTGCGAGCCTTTCCAGATGGACCACCTTCGGCTTGCTTCTTGGAGACAGCTGGATGCGGTAGACCAGGTCATTGATTTTCTTTATTATGGTGTACGGGCCTTCCCAGTTGCTCTGAAGCTTTGGACTTTTTCCTTTTGTCCTTTTTGGGGCGTACAACCATACTGCGTCACCAGGCTTAAAGGCAGTCTCTGTTGATGTAGTGTCGAGACGCTGCTTCATTTTGTCGCTGTGAATTTTCAGCTTCTCCCTGGCAAATCGGTGGATCCGGTCCATTCTCTTTCGCAAGTCCTCCACAAATTCTGGCAGAGATCGCTCTTCGGTTTCTTCCAGTGGACGGCCAAGCATGAGGTCAGTAGGCAGCTTCATCTCTCTTCCAGAGGTCAGCATAGATGGAGTGTAGGTGGTTGATTCATGCTGGGAACTTCGATATGACAGCAAGAATAGAGGCACCAATTTGTCCCAGTCCCTTTGATTTTCAGACACGAATTTAGACAGGTAGTGGCATATGGTCCTGTTATGGCGTTCAACCATGCCATTCGACTGGGGATGAAGCGCAGTAGTTCGGGTTTTCTTGATGCCCATTATTTTCATTACTTCTTGCCACAGCTCTGATTCGAAGTTTCTTCCTTGATCGGAATGCAGCTCGAGGGGTACTCCATGCCTAGCTATGACATTTCGATGAACGCTTCGGCTACAGTCTCTGCTTCTTGGTTGGGGAGAGGTACTGCTTCGGGCCATTTCTGAGAAATAATCCATTACCACCATCAAGTACTTGTTTCCACGGTCGGTTACAGGTAATGGTCCAAGAATGTCCACTGTTACCCTCTCGAATGGTGCCTGAGATACTCGCACCATTTTACCACGGCTTCTTGTTTTTGGTCCCTTTTTGGCAGAGCACAGATCACATCTCTTGCACCATTCTTCGACGTCTCGGCGACAGTTTACCCAATAAAATCGGTCCCTTACTCGAGCCAAAGTCCTGGTTACTCCAAAATGTCCTCCGGATGGGCTGCTGTGAAGCTCTTCTAGCACTTGGTGGATTCTTGCTTTAGGCAAGACCAACTGGTAGACCGCGGATACTCCATCGGGGCTCTCCCACTTCCGATGCAGTAGGCCATCGCGTAGACAAAGGGAACTCCATTGAGCCCAGTATCCCTTTATAGTCGTACCATATCTGGAAACTTCCTGCCAAGTTGGTCGAACTCCATTCTTTAGCCAGTTCCGGATTAATTTCAGGTCACTGTCTTTCTTCTGACTCTTCTTTAATTCCTCCGAGGACCATTCATCTTCAACCTCTATCGTTGTTGCCATTAACAATTCATTGCAGGTCTCGTATGAAGATTCTTTAGTCTCAATCTTCTGGCAGTAGCGGCATTTCTGTTCTAAACACGGTCTTCTCGATAATGTGTCTGCATTACCAGTGTGTTTTTCCACTCCGGTGCATTATTTTGAAATTATACTGTTGTAGTCTCTCCATCCATCTAGCAACTTGTCCTTCTGGGTTCTTAAAATTCATAATCCACTGCAGGGCGTTATGATCTGTCCTAATTAAAAAGTGTCTTCCATAAAGGTAACTATGAAAATGCTCCAACGATTTGATGATGGCCAGTAATTCTTTTCTCGTGACACAGTAATTTCTTTCAGCCTTGCCTAGTGTCTTACTGAAATAGGCAATAACTTTTTCTTCTTCGTCTTGAACCTGGGATAAGACTGATCCAATTCCATGTTGAGAGGCATCACAATCCAAAATAAACATTCCATCTTGTTTAGGGTATGCCAAAATTGGTGCTGTAGTTAGGCGCTTCTTCAGTTCTGTGAAAGCTTGCTGGCAGTCTGGAGTCCAATCGAAGGTAACATTATTTTCGGTGAGCTGATGTAGTGGTTTAGCAATTTTTCCGAAATCCTTTACAAATTTCCTATAGTATAGTGTAGAGTCCAAGAAAACTTCTTACTTGATGTTTATCTTTGGGTCGTGGCCATTCTTTGATTGCAGATATCTTCCTGGGGTCGGTTTGAATTCCTTCGGCGGATACTATGTGTCCTAGAAATTCCACTTGTTTTTGAAACAGGGAACATTTCTTTGGATTCAACTGTAGGTTGGCATTTCTGAATCTATTGAAGATATCCTCCAAATTTTTAAGATGTTCTTCAAATGATTTCCCCCATTACAATGACGTCATCAAGGTATACCAAGCAAGTTTTCCACGTCATTCCTCGGAGCATTAACTCCATCAGTCTCTCAAAAGTGGCCGGTGCATTACAAAGACCAAATGGTATAACTTTGAATTGATAAAGTCCGGTACCAGCAGAGAATGCTGTTTTCTTTATCATCGGGATGAACTTCGACTTGCCAATATCCACTCTTCAAGTCCAACGTTGAAAACCATTTTGACTCTGAAAGTGTGTTCAGGGTGTCGTCGATTCGAGGGTAGAGGATAACTGTCTTTCCTAGTCACATTGTTCAGCTTCCGATAGTCCACGCAGAATCTTGTTGTGCTATCTTTCTTCGTAACTAAAACAACGGGTGAAGACCATGGGCCTCGATGACTCCTCGATGACACCTTCTTTCAGCATTTTATCGATCATTCCGGTAACTTCATTCTGTTTAGTGAATGGTAGTCTTCTTGGAGCTTGCTTTATCGGTGGGTTATTGCCGTGTATATGATGTTGAACCAGACTTGTTCTTGCCGGTGATGTTTCCATTGGCAAATACATCTTGATATCTGTCGAGGAACTGTCTAGCTTTTCTTAGCTTCTTCCGGTTCCAGATGAGCAGCATTTTTGAGCAAAGATTCTGTAATAGTTGGATCACGTACCCTTGTTTGATCGTCTGAGCCTGGTTGACTCTCCCCGCATTTTAACTATCTTTTCGACTAGTTCACAACGTCCCAATACTTCATTCTTCTTAAGAATAATCTTTTGTCTGATATGTTGGCAGAATGTCAGGCCGCAAAATAGTTCTTGTTGCACCGGTGTCAATGACAAAGGAACACCATTTATCGTCCAAGTATCCATGGACTATCAGGCTTCGTTCGTCGCTACTTATTTTTGAGACCGAAATCTTGGGGCATTGAGTATAAGTAGTCGACACGCGCCCCCTAGCATCGACTAATTGTCGTTTCCCGAATTTCTTGCTGGTGATCTGGAACGAGGTCTTCGGTCTGGGGTTGGGGAACGACTAGTCCTATGCTGTGAAGTCTTCAACGTCCCATTTTCTTCTCTCCAGTTTCTCTTGTCTGGACTCCTGGATCTTGATCTCGAATCTGGCTGTCGATCTAGTGAGTTCGTTCTTGACTTGGGACCTTGGACCCAGCCCTGCAAAACGCTGTAAGTGCCCAATTTTTCCGCAGTTGTAGCAGCGCCTGGTTTCTTTTTGTGGTGAGTTCGATTGTTTGATTTCATTTAATTCTTGCATTAATTTCTCCACAGTTTCTTTAAGCGATTGGCATTCGTCGAATTTAACTTGCCTCACTCTGGTTTTGTAGCTCCTCGATGCTTCTTTAGCTGCTTTAAATTCCAAAGCAGCTATGAGTGCATCACTGATCGTGGTGTGTCTTCCAAGTCGCAAAGCTTGCTGCATTTCGGTGTCTACTAAGCCATCAATAAAAGTCTGGATGCCAATTTGTTCGAGAAATTCTTTGGGTGCTTGAGGGTATGCCAAATGAATGAGTCGTTCGATGTCAGCTTCATATTCTTGAAGAGACTCATTACTTCTTTGCTGTCTGCTCTTGATCTGGGACTGATAAACTTGGCGGAGATATTTGTGTCCATACTTTATTTCTAATGCGCCTATAATTCTGTCGTAGTCATTTTGCTTGTCTCTTCCGGGATGCTCTCTGTAAAATTTCTAAAGCCTGACCTCTGGAGAGATATGACAAGCGAAGTAGCCATTTCTTGGGAAGTCCATCCGTTCGCTTTTGCAGCAGCCTCAATTGTCTGCGGTATATGGACCATGATGACTGTCCATCGTACATGGGAGGCTTAAGCATTTTGTGTACTGACCTTTCAGCATGCATAAGGGTTGAGTTTTGTAATGGAATACCTGGTGAGGTCGAATAACTCTGAATCGGTCTATTGAAGTACGATGCAATTGGTGGCCCAGTCCTTCTATCTTTTCCAGTATTTCTCTGTACTTGCTGTTTGGTGTCTTCCAGTTTTCTTTCCATTTCTTCCTTATTATTTTGAAAGTCCTTCTATTCGATTATCTTTTATGCCTACCTGGTCAATTTGCTGTTCCACGCCATCAATCCTCCCAGAAAATTCATTCAACCTTGTGTTTATTACTTGCTGTGACTCGCAAATTTCCTGATGTCGCCTCTCTGCATCGTCTCGGTCCTCTTGTCGTCGTCGTTCTGCCTCCTCACGGTCGTCCTGTCGCCGCCGTTCGTCCTCCTGTCGTCGCTTTTCCTCTCGCCTTTCTGCCTCCTCACGGTCCTCCTGTCGCCGCCGTTCTGCCTCCTCACGGTCCTTTCGTCGTCGTTGTTCGTCCTCCTGTCGTCGCTTTTCCTCTCGCCTTTCTGCCTCCTCACGGTCCTCCTGCCGTCGTCGTTCATCCTCCAGTTGTCGCTTTTCATCCTCTTGCTGTCGCTTTTCTTCTCCTTGTTGCAAAAATTTTAGTATCTCACTCACATCCATCGTCGTCGTTTCCTCGGCGTATCTTGTTGCCCTCGTATTCACCATATACAATTTTTCCTCTTCAAATTCTTCGATAATCCCACCGCTGTCACCAAAATGTTACGTATTTCTCCTTAAATGATTCACTCCTTTAATTCCAAACACGTTTATTAATATTCTACAACACGTCGGTCTTAACTCTGTTACATCCTAAATCACAACTAACTAACTCCTAGCAACAACACCAGTATTTATAAATTTTACATTTTCTAGAAAATTCCTTTGACATCTAGAATATCTAATATGTCATTCCATACAATTCTTTCCTAACAGCTAGTGTATAAACTAAATAGACTAAATATGTAAACTATAAACCTTAATAAATGTCAGCTGTCACAAATGTCACTTTTACAAATGTCACAATATGAATTTATTATTGATTCATCAGCTGATGAAATGTCTCACTAATATATATTATATATGTATGTACGCTTAGGGGTTAGTAGCAAGATAATAAACATATACATCATTATAATGTGTTTTATTTCTCAGTAACAATATAACATTAGACAAAATTGTTCACCATCCGGTTTCTTATTATATGGCCCCATCTAAGTAGGTAAGCATCATCTACATACAGAACAGAAGAACAGCTTGACAATAATGGAGGCGCTGAAATTTCTTCTAAAACATTTTGTAATGTTTCCGGGGTGATTTGATTAACTTTTGCCTTATTCTGTCTTTTTAAATCTTCTTACATTATTTGGTCTATTGAAAGTAGATTTTCGATTTTAAGTAGTCCCATAAAAAATAGTCATGGGGGTCAAATCGGGAGAATGAGCAGATATCTATTGATTCAGATAGGCTCTTCCTTCCAATGAAAAATGTGGTAGTCCGTCCTGCTGAAACCAAATATTTCTTATAAAATGCATTGGGGTTGTCATCATTTGGGAAAAGATTCTTAACTTCCGGAACCAAGAAATTTTGCAAGAAATCCAAGTAACGCGCGCCAGTTAATGTGCCATTAAGCCCAAACGAATTTATAATTCCAGCACAAAATTTCAGTTCTTTGGGTATCCGAAAGACTCATCAGACGATCACCGATAAATAACATAATGGAATAATATGTTTTCTACAGATGTAGCAAATAAAGATATTTAAATGGATAATTTTTTTCTGATATGTAAAAAGAAACCCTTTTTACTTCTTTCTTTTCTTGGGTATTTTGCGCAGCGTATCAGGGAAACCGATACATTTAAGTTGAATGTTGACACAAAATGAACTAAAAACGTCAGATTTGACAGATATTTGGTACATAGGCACTTGATTGTATACATTCCATAATAATAATAATAATTTTGAAATTTAATTTTCTTGAAAAATATATAAAATTCAAAAACCTTTATATTGCTGAATAGATAATTAAGAACCCTTTCAAATGAGTCTATCACACGCACCCTCGTTCCATTCAAAAATTTTAAAGGGATAGCTGTCACTAAAGGGTAGAGGGAAAGGTATAAAATTATGCTCCAAAAATGTCATTCTGGAATTAAAAATTGATGTGTTTCAGGATTTTACTCATAAATTAGTGAATACATTTATCCGTTACTTATGGACCTCACTGTATAATTATTATTAATAAAGCAAATTTAATGATTTCTGTTTTTTATTTAGGGGAATACTCCTTAATAGGAAATGGTAAAATTTAATAGGTATTATATACTTACATATTAAAATATCATCACTCATCACTGTAAA